>JAHQZX020003398.1:0-37433 GCA_019804575.2 Pseudotulostoma volvatum | reverse complement strand
TGGCGTTGCGTAGCTTTGAAAATGGTGGCATTTTTGGTTGCACTTTTGTATTGGATTTGAATGTCCGCCACCATAGTGTAACCGTATTCCCGGTCATGTGCACTGCCCTGTAACACGCCCACGATGCATACAAAATAATTCAGAACAACATGACACACAACTTGAAGGCTTTTATTCTATATACACATTGTAATTATTGTATCTTTTTGGGTGCCGCCTTTGCCGCCTAAGCCTGGGCGACCTAGAGACAGTACCGACAGACTTCCTTCCAACTCAACGTCAACACCAACATCTTCTTGCCTCGTAGGTTGTTTTAGTTATTCTTTGTAGGCTTCGACTTTGGTTGCGACGTTTTCTGGGCTCCTATTACCCTGTTGGGGTACTACACCGTCGCTTCCGCCAAGCTGTCTTTGTAACCTATCCCTTTCCCGCACAACTTCATCGAGTTTACGTTCAAACTCCTTTTGCTCCTTCCCAAACCCCCGCCTTTGCTTTTTTAGCGTATTGTCCAACTTCTCATCTATTTGCTTCTTATTTTCTTCCTTCTCCGGTGCATTTTCGACTTGAATCTCCTTCATCCGGGCAATCTTAGATGGGCTGAAGATTAGGTGCCCGGTTCCCTCTTCCGACCGCGATTACTACATTAAATTCATGCCTTTTTGATTTTTTCTCTTTTCTTGATCGAGTTGATCTATGAAATCGCTGTTTTCATGTCGGAGAATCTCATTTTCTTCGGCCAGTTTTTCTATAATATTTCCGGCCTTCTTTGCTATACCACCAGGCAAATCATCACGAATCCAGCGAGTAAAACGACGTATTGTTTCCGAGCCAGCATCTGACAGCGCAGATGAGCTTGTTGCCGCCGTAGGTGGCCGCGATTGATGTGTTTTGACTTTTGCAGGATTGACTTTCTCGATAACTGTGCTGGAATTGAAGGGTTTGAGTCTAACGTGACCATCCACTTTTAACGTCTCTTTGAGGATAATTGTTTTGCTTGGCTTTTGAATTGCCAATAAATCAAGTTCTTGACATAGAACTGCCACAACGGGCCAAAAAGGCCAACATCCAAAGGCTGGAGCCGATGGGTTGAGTGAGGGAAAACTACGACAAGCACCAATCGAGGAATCACGTCCGTGCCCACGTAAACAAGTATACCCTTTCTTGGGCTGGCGACAGTTTACACTTGTCTAACTTGCCTACCTCATGGTAGGGTTTTCTTTTGGCGTTAAAATTTTGTGAGAGTAGAACGGTTGACATTCCATTTTTTCTGCAGTGGCCTTGACATTTGGGGGTTTCTGGGATCTCAAATCATTCAAAGCCTTGTCAATAGGCCTCATTTTGACAGAGTTATGAATTTTTGAAGTTACTATATGCGGTGCGGGGTGTGTACAGTACAAAGACTCTGAAGAAGCTATCACAACAGTGAGGGTCAAGAGTTATTAATGTAACAGTATGACAGGACCTGTATACCCCCTCACTCTAGCCGATATGGAAACACACCAGCATGAAATATATACCTCTAGAACACAAGGGGGTAAAAAACATACAAGATGCCTAGATGGGATTATATATGCAGTGATTACGTGATAGGATTATATATGCAGTGATTACGTGATAGGAGTCAATGGTAGTTAAGATGGTAGATCACTTAACAGGATACGCCATATCCGCAAGCAATTCTATTCACGGTTTCAACTTCGATCGGATGTCTTCCGATTAATAGATAATCCAATTTAGATACCAAAAACTTATTTAGGCATTGCACTGCGATTTTGCGCAGAAGAGGATGGAGCATTTTTGGCGCTACAGCGTTTCAAGTCTCTGTTGATATCCCAACTATCTTGAAGCCAGCTTCCTACATCCTCGATCGCCTGGTTGATAACCGCCGAGTCCGAACGTGCGATGTCGCCTTGGCCATCTTGTTGCTCCGTAGAACTTATGCCGGACAATGAGAGAGGCAAGGGGTCATGTTGATAATCCCTGGCGTTCTTAGCTCGTGGAACCTCAGCTTTATAGCTCTCCATCGTAACAAATGCGACACTTCGGCTAGAACGGCAAACCGACTCTAAGGTCCCCTCGGATGGGGATATAAACATCGCAAGACTTGTCTTTCCCGGCTGACCGCTATCTGATATCTTCTTGTTACTGCCGTTAGCATGGGGCTCAGACTTGGAGCTACTAAAGGTAAAAGGCGTGACGGCATCAATCATAGCTTGGGTGCTGATGGCCTGGACCTCGTCCAACCCGGTTGCCCTTGACCCTTGTTTGCTTAATTCGTCGGCCCTAGCTCTTAAATCAAAAGGTGGTGTGCCCATCCCGGCAGACTTAGAGTATCTGCTGCCACTTCGGTGTTCTTGTTCGGCTTGCCTCTCTGGGGTTTCAAGATCATTTTGAAAGCATTCTCTTGCAAGAGACAATGCAGCTTGTGTAGAAAGCTGCATGTCCAGATCTGGTACGTCCTTTTGACCCTGGAGGGTGCTTTCATTAGGCAGTCCGGTTGAATGGAGGGAAACAAAGCGGTCAGTAGACTCTATATTTGCTGGAACGATTTGAGCAGATGGAAACCCCTCACTACTTTCAGTGAAGTTCAAATTAAGCTCATTCGATTCACTGGGCCCAGCAGTTGAAGCAGACATCTGGTGACGAGTAGGGGGAAATTGCGGAGCAGTCTTTACTTTGTCCCTTGTGACTAGGTCGTCAGAGCTCGGCAGCTTCTTCACTATTTCCATCTGCTTTGCGCCTCGTGTCAGGTTATTATAGGGAGCTAGGGTAATGCCGCCCAGTGATTTCTCGCTAATTGCTGCAATTGAAGACTCCGCTACGGGGCTCACCATATTTGGGAAGTCTTTCCGCCGACGATATATGAATTCGGGAAGGCGTGAGGACGCTGGATCGACGTACATTGAAGTCTGCGTGAACTGATCTGCAGTAGGATTAAGCCCCGAACATACAAGTTCGGGTAACAATATCGATGTATTCACCCGTGGCTGGCAATGCTGCGAATTCTCTAATCGATGTTCCCTTTCTCTCAACGCTGGGCTAACAGATGGGAACCGCAGTCGTTCTGCAGACTTCAGTTTCAACGCCGATTCCGTATCGGCCTTGAATACAGATTCAAGAACCTTAGACTCCCGCAGAAGCTCAGCGGGGAAAGGCATCAATTTCCTTGTAGTGACTTTATCAAAGGTCGCGTGCCTGGCTGTAGCGGGATTGGGAGTCGATGAAATCCCTTGCTTCGGAACACGTTCGAAGCGGCCGCGCCGGCAAGATAAAGCCAGAGTAGGAGACCTTGGTACATCATATTCCTTGATGTTAATGATCTCGGAGTCTTTCCTCAGCCAACTATCATCCACTGCCAGGGAAACGGAACTTCGACATCGTTCAACCGAGGACTCAGTCCTATCCACCCAAGGAGTTGGTATCTGCTTCCTTGGAACGGCGAGTGAACCCTCCGCTAAAGTAGAGATGCTATCCTCCACTCGCTCCCAAGATTCCACCGTCTCTTCCGTCCTGTGTCTCTGATTGCTTTCCGGTATCAACGCGGTGTCTGGGCGGTATTTCTTCTTACGGTAATCCTTTCTGGCTGGCACGAGTTGATGTTGCTGCCTCGTCTTTTTCCACGGATTTACCCAGCGGTGGTCAAAGGGCCCCTTGAGCGACGCTGACGATATGAGCAGTGCCTTACCTCGCAGATAGCATTCTCCAAGTTCTTCGATTCGCCTCCGCTTTGATATCCTAGCAAAGTCATCCAAGTCATCGTCTGAACCCCATAGCTCATCCAAAACAGAATCAGTACGAGGAAGCTCCTCGAGAGAGAGAAAAGAAGCGTGTTGGCGGTGAGGGCGAGGCATCAAGACCCACAACGAGCGGTCTGTAGTTCGTGCTGCGGGGTGGTTGCGTAGACGCGATCCGCATATCCGAAGGATTTCTGAGCCGACCATCAGACCGATTCTGAGGTGTGAAATCTAGGTTGATGGATTTATTTATATATGTATCCATCATCAACCAAACCAACATGCATGCCTACGTAAGCTGGCGCTAGGTTACTGCGGAGTCCGCAGTCGGGCCACAGCTTATATATATCATAGCTTCGACCGTCTGGGACTAGTCTATGTAGTTTATTCCCTAGGCAACGGCCCTTAACTACGTATGTAGTAATAACTGTACATACATAGTTTAGTACTTATCATAAGCCCTGCCAAGCTGAAATGACGAGTTGACGAGTTGCGGTGACCAGTCTTCTATGTATAATAAGTATGGAACAACATAACTTTTAAATGCTACTATTTTTTAGACCTTTCATTAATACTAATGAATCCTCAGGAGAGGGTTACCATTAACTTAACTAGCTTTCGATTACCATCTTAGCTGAATGAACTACAGGTTAGAAAACTCCTGCGAAGATGTATAATGTGGCATCCTGCTGATCTCTTTACGACATAGGATTGGGTATACCAAATACATTACTATTAGTATAGTGACGGCTCAGTCATGAACATCGATGGTGATTGAGCCTTTTGATTTATGAAAAGAGCTTCCAATCCGTCAGATTTGTGAACTTGATGCTCAAGGATCCCATACCTAGTGACTTTCACATTTCATTGATTGTAATTCTCCCATTTTGACTTTCTAGAGAATGACTATGGGATTTCCTCAAGTGTCATAAAAACTCTATGACCCTCGCCCATCCTTAAAGAAGAGAACCGCACATCTTGTAGATGGTCGGTGCACGATATCGAAGAATAAGTGTATACCAAATGTAATTGCATTGAACTGGTTGCGGCTTTTCCCCTTCTTTGGCTACAGATGGGGCCTTCAAAGCGAAGTTATTGCATCCTACTCTATCCATACTGTAACTAATACTAGGGTCTAGAACTGGTGCTTACCTAGCAAGCATATGCGTATCTCGAATCCTACAGGCTTATGTATTGTACAAGTACAATTGCCTCCCGTCTACTCTACTAATGTCGAGGCGAACATCTATTTACACGTGTCCCTTCTGAAATACTCTTTTTATCGTTCGGAATGTCGGATTGTCGAGGAAAAAGGACCGGCTAGCAACGATCATCGCGCAGTGAGCCGACTCAAGTGGTTCATTATCCACCAGCTCAGCCGCTAACCAACTATTCTACCGTTGTCTTGCCTAACTTATATCATAGGAAGCCCTATATTATATCGCACTTCCTTCACCACTCTAAACATTCGGCTTTTATAAAATTCCGAGCCCATGCCAATCGAAGCTTTGCTTTCTCTCCGTTGGATGCCATGTGTTAATGTGCATCTTAACGAAGAGGGTGGTGAGTGAGTGTCGGTATTGTTGAACAGTATATAAAAAACGAGACATAATACGTATGGATTTGTCTCTCCTGTTTACGTCCAAAGTTTTTCAGATGTGGAGGAATACATTTTCCGAGACTCTGATATCTCCTGAGCATGCAGCGGGGTAGCTAGGTCAGTAAGCTGATGGTTCTTCGCGCCAATCAGGGACTACCTAAACAATATGGATGCTACTGCTGAAACTCACCGCCTGAAACAAAAAGGGTTCCAAGATGGGATGACTACTATGTCATAGTTGGCTTGAGGTTGTAAACATCTTAATAAACATCTTTGTAAACAAATAACAAAGGTTTCTAACCATCATAAAATAAATGAATTATATGGTACTAACCATACTCTTAGATACATTGCCATCATTCCTACTGTGTCATAGTACCTTTGGTACCAATAACTTCCTGCAAGCACTTGGGAGCTGAGGGACATGTATAGGATAAGCTCCAGTTCAAAAGTGAGCAGGTTTTTTCTTTTCCCCTTTTTTCAAATAAAATTACGATGGATGATAGATAGTATTTCGGTCAGTCGAGGTTCCCAGTTGTTGTTGTTGGCCTGAGTGTTGACGGGGGTCCACTCCAAGTTACTAAATTAAAATTAATGAGATAAACCTCCACAGGCCGCACAGTTAGTGGGACCATCAACACCAGCAAGCCTCATACGAAGCATTGTTTTTGCTGAGGCTTCACACAACAAAACATAACATATTTAGCACTAGTCATATCCGTCTCATTTCTATTTCCCTTCCTGCCTGAGCGATAACTCTTACCATTCATTGACTATCGCGAATCGCAATCAATCTATTATCGCGGACCAGTAGCTCTCCCCTCTATCCAACCCCACCAAAGAATAATTGTGGATGACCAAGATGAGCAAAGAACCATGGCTAGACGCTCTATCAGATGACTGGGTTTCACAGCCAGCATCTCCTTCGAGCTCTATGCTGGCTGGATCGTCCAATCTGTCCCCGCATCGGAGTCAGCTTGCAAGCTCCCAAAGCCGCATCCCGATCCTCACTCATATTTCTAGCCATTCTTCACCAGTCAATCAAGCGATAATCACACGGCAATCGCCACTGGTTTCAAATTCCCCTCAATTCTCAAGCGCGAAGAAGCATACGCCCCTACGCCGGAGCGTCCCAGCGCTAGACGCCTCTGGACCAACCCCCAAACACCGCGCCACGTCCAAACATCGGTCATCCTCTTTCATGAAAACGGAATCCTCGCTAAAATCTGCTTCTAAGATGTCAAGTGTTACGGATAATCATGGAACGGTCCAAATAAAGGTGGGGAAGGGAAACAATGAACAGGACACGCCGGAATGGCGAAGGAGGCTGGTGCGTGGGGAGATGCCTGCAGATGAGCAGTGCGATTTATTTGCGCCACTGAGCATCGAGAATATATTCAAACCCCCAAACAGTCGTGGATCAGCCCCGCTCAAGACATCATCTGCTCCGAGTCTGACCGGGAACTTCCGGGCTTCTACCGAGCAAGATCGGAATGGAAATGAAATCTTGGCACGGAGCGAGGCCAATTTACAAGAAGGCAAAAAAACTGGCGTTCAAGTTTCCGGTATCTCAATCGTTGAATCCCAGGTGGATGCCGTTGGAGGCGCTGGTTCTTTGCAAAACAGTGTACCCAGGAGGAGCAAAACAAGAACATCACAATATTTAAATTCTGATATTCAGGTGAGAACCACCAGTGGCCAAGAGGACCTCCGCAATGAGCGTATAACCCCCATATTTCTGTCGAGAAGCAACACAGGAGATTGCCGGTCGACATCTGAAGTTCTGAAGTCAGCCCTCAAGCAGCTGAATGGTAAACTTAAGCACTTGTCTTTGTACAGGGACCCTTCAGATCCAGAAGCCCGTGATTCCATCGGAGAAAACCAGCAAGACAATGATGACAATGATGAAGATATTATGCTCCGGGAAACCCTTTTGGACACCATCAGTCAGTCACTCCCAACAGATCTATCAATGGGAACTCCGATCATGGGGACAAACAGGATTTTGGAGTATTCTCCCGACGGTGGATACTCCAATGAAGGCTCCTTCCAAAAACAGCGGCTAATCCGGCCATCTATATCACTCTTTCCTCCCCACGATGATTTATCTCGCTCAAAGTTTAAAAAGTTCCCCCCACCTCGCGATGCAGTCAGCCCAACTCGAGAGAAAGAAATCCCTTCCCCCACCGCCACCAAGCCTGCTCCTGCTGTCCTGTTCCCAAGCCAAGAATCCGAAGCCGAGAAACTAAACCCTGCGGAGATGAGATCATCGGGAACTCCCCTCAAACTCTTCGGAAATCATGACACTTTTACAAATAATAAGCTCCTTCGGAGAATGAGCCAATTTGAGGAAACGCTTGAGGGCATATCTGAAAGTAACGAATTGCCCTCTCCATGCAAAGCAATAAGAAGAAAACGAGGGAATTACAGCCTTCCAAATCTTAGACGGGGAGCGGCTGTTAAGCCCTCTGAGCAGCCAGCTGCGCTTCTGGGGTCCCAGGGCACTGAGGATCATCAAATGAATAGATTCGGAAACGGCCAGTTAGATGATTTCGACTTCTCAGACACGGCATCGCATCAGATGGATGTTCCTAGAAAGGCTTTCGATGATAAGGATCGCTCTCCTTGGAGCTATTCGCGGGCCTCCCGGCGAGATAGGCTTCGAAGGTCTAAAAGTCTTGACTCAACTCCAGAACATGGACAGGTCTCAAGAGTTCGAGGACCCCGTTCACATAGACCGAGAACTACAATGATGCGGCCACCGGAGGATGATCTTGATATGAAACGTATACAGAATAGTCCGACTAAGGAATCGGCTTCCAAGCGGCGCAGAACCTCGCTAAGAGGTCAGGATCGAACCCACAAGTACCAAGGAAATCCAAGCCCACCAACAGAGTCTATGGGAGAACTGTCCCTGCCTGAAAGCGGTTTGAATCATCATAGCATAGACGAGAGAGAACAACTGGAGGCGGCCGAACGAACGGGGACTCCAACTCCGAGCCAGAAGCCTATTTACGCAAAGCGATCCGTAGTCAGCAAGGATCATTCATTTGATGTGAAGGACGTAAAGATGAAACGTGTCTCCGAAGTTGTGGATGCTGTCGTTGATGAAAGCCGGAGAGGCTCTATTACCACGCAGGACTTCCTCAACGAAGCCACTAAAATCATGAGCATGATCCGCGCAAAGGGGAGGCCAAAGAATGGTTTGACGAGTGTAGAAGAGTCTGAGATGGAGAGTCTTGATGAGGGCTATGATGACAGCTCTTTTCAAGAATCGAGTCAAGAGAATCTTTCACGCCCCCCAAGCCGTGATGGGCTTGATCTACGGAAGCTGAGACAATATCGACTGCCGAATCCCCGTATTATCAGTCACTTGAGAAAGTTCGAGGACAAGGATGATATGGAACTATTCATGTGCACCTCCATGATGTCTTTGCACCTCGATAAAGATAGAGAGCGGCAAATAGTCACCGGCTCGCAAGTCATCGATGATCGAAATGATCATGTACTGGAAAGCAGCCCTCAAACCATTCGAACTTGCGAATATGCCCCAACACGTCACAAACGAACGCTATCCCCGCAATTAGGAGTGCAGCATCGCAGCCACGACATTCAAACCATAAATACTCAGGTATCGTCTAATAGCACCAGTGGACGCTCAATCCCGTCGCATCTATCGAGCGGCTCGAACGCAAAGGGCATTATCCAGTCCAATATGATTTCACACCTGATCCCGGAGCATGTCAATGGAATGATGTACAATCACTCAAGTCATACATGGGTGAAGAACAAAGCTGGAGGATCTATGAACAAATCCAAAGGCGATGACAGTGAAGAAGATCCATTTCGGGGTATTCCGGATCTCAGTGTAGATGAACTGGAGGAGATGATGAGAATCCAGAGGCTCGCCTCACCTGACAAGAACCACATTCACCTCTCTCGCGGGCCTCAGACTGACGGAATTAATAGCCAGCCATCCGCGTTTGGACCTGAAAATAAAGCCTCTGTGTTTCGGCCACGGACGCAAGAAGGCGAAGCTTCGAACCCCGATAGCAGTTCGGTACAATCTAAATTCACCCGCTTCACGTCGAGCGGCCCCAGACCAGAAACCAGAGCTACATCTTGGGGCACAGGGGATGTAACGGTGAATTCGGGCCAACATGCCGAATATCTCGGTGCCGACCAACGCACTTTGGATGCGGAACACGAGATAAAGCTCCATGAAGGCCGAATAGCTACACTATCTCGGCCATGTGAAGAATCATTGCGACGGCCGAGAGTTGTAACAATTAGCTTCTCGTCGCCTTTGGTATCGCATATTGCGTACTCTAGTAATGATCATGCACTAGAATATGAGAATATCTCAAAGACTTCCCGCGAAGGCTCCATTCACTCACGAGCTATGATTGACAATGTCTCAGGATCAGCCCCAAATGGGCCAGCCCATTTCCGCCCATCCAAGCACAACAATGCTCCGTCTCGCCACGCATCATTCGATGGAAGGTTCTTTATTGGACGCCCAATATCCCGAATCGATGAGCAGAATGAAGAGTCAACAAATGACCTAAGTCTAATTCACCTAGGCGTCGCAAGCGGCGTTACATCCACACCTATTCCGGGTCATCGTGAAAAGTCTATAGCTTATTCACCTGGTACTGGACATGGCCCCAGCTACAGTTTCCACCTCACCCCATTAGACGATTTTACAGTCGACCAAGTTGATGATCCCTTGAAGCTTGAGGTCAGTTACATTGCGCAACGGACACGTCCATCCTCGTTGCGACAGGTTCATGGGACATTTGCTTTAGCAACAGAAGACTTAGTTAAACACATCACGGATGCTGAACCCTACGAGCCCTACTGGGAATACATTCGACATTTAACCCTTAACCGGAAGGGCCTGGTCACTCTGTATAAGCTCAATGACTTCTGTTCTCGCCTAGAAGAGCTAGATGTCTCGGATAATGACATTGGCCAACTTAGTGGGGCCCCATCGAGCATTCGCAGTTTGAAGATCCAGCGGAATTGCATTTCTAGCTTAACGGCGTGGGGACATTTAGTCAATCTCCAATACCTAGACGTGTCGGGGAATGAGCTTGAAAGTCTGGACTCGTTCTCTGCGTTGATTCATTTGAGAGAGCTACGAGCGAGTAACAACAAGATTCGAAATATCGATGGTATCCTAGACCTAAATGGATTATTGAGTCTAAAGTTGAGGAACAACATGTTAACAACGGCAGATTTTGAAGGAGCTGAGCTGTAAGTTCTGTGAAACAGTTGAAATTTATAACCCTTACTGACTATGCTCCCCAAAAAACAGTTCTCGTCTTAACGATCTTGACCTTAGCAGGAACGAGCTGATTGTGGTCCGAAATCTGGAATTCCTTCCAGCGCTTCAAAGTATTGATCTCAGCTCGAATCAGATTAGAGAGCTTTGTTCAAGACCACTACGTAGCTTGCGCTCGCTAAGACTATCAAGCAACCGCCTGACAGCTATTGACGTAGCTATCTTTCCTTCTCTCACCCTTCTTTATCTTGACCAGAATTTCCTTTCCAAAATCGATGGGCTGGACAAGTGTCGCCATCTGGGGGTGTTGTCCGTTCGAGAACAAATGTCTCTACAATCAAATGAACTGGCATCCGCTATAGATCTTGACCTCAATACCATGAAGGACATCCGGAAACTGTTCCTATCTTCCAATCGGCTTTCGGAACATCTGCTATCACCATCTGCTCCTGTCTTGAGCCTGCAGTTACTCGATGTCGCGTCATGTGCCCTTCCTCATCTCCCCAGCCGATTCAGTACTTTCTTCCCGAATCTTCGCGTCCTCAATCTTAACTTCAATGCCTTAATCGATGTGGGCGAGCTAACGGGTCTGAAGGGCCTCAGCCGGCTAACACTAGTCGGAAACCGTATCAGCAAGCTCAGAAGACTTTGCCAAGTGTTGAATCGACTTGGCAGAATAGAAAAATGTGGCCGTAGCTCACTCACGACCATTGACCTTCGTGGCAATCCGCTTACGGTTGGATTCTATCCAGCGCTCTCCGGGAATGGGTACGGCCAGGGTAGGCCCAGGCGGCTGGAATTGCAACGGGAAAACGGGGCGCAGAGAAAGAAATCAGACGACTGCGGGGCCAAAGCGCTTGCTAGCATTGGCCGTGTCGATATCGCCCATCCTAATGATCTGAACCATCGTGATGAAGATGACGCTGAACCGGACGTTGAGATCGACGATCCATACACCCTGCCATCGGCTGATATAGAAGCTGATCGAAAATATCTATCTTGCCTAGACGAGTCGACGAAGCTAAGACGGTTGGTGCTCGAGCTTATGCTATATGTGGGAACGGGCGGCGCCATTCGGATTCTTGACGGGTTGGAACTGCGGTCCGCTCTCCAGGGTTCCGGTCCTGATACGGACCGAGTCCGGAGCCGACTGGAGGAACTAGGTGTGCTGCAGAAACGACCTGACGTTGCACAATGATGATTGGTGTTCTTGGGCTAGTGCGCAGACCTCTGTCCGCATTTGGGTACTGGGTTAGATTTTCTGGGTAGAGATGCATGAGTCATGATACTTTAACGGTGTTTGCTTTTTCCTTTTGGTTACTATCGGTGCCCGTCTGGTCGTTCGCGTTTTCAATATGGTGCATTTTCCCCTTTTCTTTCTCTCTTGCAAGTCCTGTTGGGGCGATATTAGGCCTCATGCATGCATCATCGCTATTTTGCTGACCCGTTCTTGTACTTCATGCATACTTTGGATATCCTGATCCGTCGGGGCGCTACGGAAGGGGTTCTTTCAGGGAGAGAATGGAATTCGTTCCGAGTTCCGCTGTCTTGTAATCTAACCAACCGCTAGCAGCGTGTGTAGGGGCATATTATATAAGTACAAAATTAGTACTTCCATACCTCAAGGAATCATTATTTTCATTATTGCCAATTGAAAAAAGGATGTAAGAAAGTAAGGAAGAGAGTTAGGGTGGTATGACAAGAGAACAACAAGGGAAAATGAAATTGGTTGTAGGATAGAAGCTGAAACTAAGAATTACTACTACCACTAGTATCATACTCCTAAGCCTCCACAAAATGATTATTACCCCAAACGGACGGATGCTGCGATACAATGCAATGCCATGCCATGTGATGCCATGCAATATGATTCGATTGGCTCGGAACTTGGACTTTAAGCTTTAAATTTACTTTCCCCGCATTCCGCTCTGACGGATTTTCCATACTATCATATTTATGTATGCCGTAGTTACTAGTTGGTCGTTTACTATGAGAGAATCTAGAGCGAACTAAGCGTGCCACCGAGCCTCACTAGTAATCCTCTAGTACTTCATATTACCACTGTACGAAAAAGTGGCACTGTGGCGGGTTTCAATCCTGCACCCAACTTTCTTTCCACGCTGCCATAAACCAGGACCATGGCCGACCAGACCACCGTGGAAAGGCGGAGTCTAGCTGAGATAAGGATTTGGTTGTTTGTGGAATAGCGTTTGTCGCCAGGACTCTTAGGCCAATTATCAACAAAGCCTCTACCCAAGAATTGTCAAGGTGGTAAGAGCCGTGATTGGCCTGTGAGATGGTGGCGGTGCTGGGCCCCACTTCTTGGCCCCACTTCTTCTCCCCACTTATTGGGCTAGCACAATCCAATGTGGAAACCAGCCGCGCGGCGAGCCAGTCCGAGTGCTTTACTAAAAAGCTATGATGTCACCATCCATAGAACCTACCTACTCGACTGTTTAACCTAATGCATCAATCATAGGTACTAGTCCTCCGTTCTGTAGCTCGAATAAGATGGTAGCCCATATTTTAACGAACTCGGCAACATATTCAAGGGATTTCAGACCCTAGATGCTATTGAGTCGGGCAAAGCGCAGCTATTGCAGAAGACGCAGGAGTTAATTGCGATTGCTGAAGTAACTCTACTAGGTTTTATGGGTCTGATTACGGGGTCTGCCTTACCCTTACCTTAATTTATTTTTCATGATTCTGCTCAACAAGTTAAGTTATACGATAGAATTGTACGCGATACAGCTTGTCCTAGCCGGTACTAATACATCGACGAAGGCATCATAGTCTCTGGCCCAACCCTGTACAACGCTAGATGAAAAAAAAGCTCCAACCTACCGTACAGTACTTGTTCAACAGCAACTTCAAAGTCAAAGGTATTATTAAATACGTGATGCAATTTTAAACCAATGGACCCTGACGACGACCCTCGTCAGCCGTAATCCAACATCAGTTACGTTTAATTCTGTCACCAACTCAAGCCAATACTACTAGTATTCTGACAATGAAGGAGTGAATAATAGTGCACAGCAGGTCGCTCAAACTGATGACAAATTTACGATTTTCTGAGTGGCCAGAACTTTGGTACCAGTGATAGCGATACAAACGAAGCAGTTCCATGATTACCTTTTACCAGAATCCTTTACCAAGTCCTAATATACTAAGCCTCCCCAACTATCCTTCCCCAACCTCTAAGTATTCTCCGTGCAAGTGCTGCAAGGGAAATAAAGGCTTGAGAATGCTGGTGCTTAGTTATTGAAATCGGTAACTTTTTCGCGGAAACTTAATTTCGGGCAGCTTTCTGGGGCATATAACATGTACCCTTGTATTTAATGGGCTCGCGAGATTCTCAGGGCAAGGAAGGGCTAACTTGAATTAGAATAATTTAGCTAGTAACTAGTTATAATCATCGCGAGAACCCATGAAATCAAACCCAGCGTTTCTAGATGTTGTTATTGCATTATTCTACGTCTCTAAGCGGCCGAGAGGCTACATAGGGCGATGTTACTAGTGACATATACGTATACATAGGACCGCCTTGTGCCCAACAGAAAAGCGAAGCCCGAAAAGGAAGAGAAAAAAAAAATTTTTTTTTGAGACCGGCCCGTCGCTATTTGTGCCCTTGTGCAGGGACTTGGCTAGGTAAGTCATTCCTATGCGTGGTGAGGAGCTTCAATAAAGCTTTCGCTCAGTACCACAATTGCACGTAAATGAGCCCCTTTGTAGGCGCTATTCTTCAAAGGCTTTGGTGCTTCTCCTGAGGTGCCAGGGCCTAGCCTGGTGCCTCCACCATGGCGCAAGCTTTGAGCTAAGCCACTGCTCCCAGTCTCATGCTAGAGTCGTCCCATGTCCCTGGACCCGTACCGCTCGGCCTAGTAAAACATCACCGGAAGGGCTAGGACGCGGGTTGGGGCCCCTTATATGGTCTAGTGTGAAGTCAGGAGACCATGAGTTTCGATTCTCATCAGCGTACACCTAGCACCTGCTAGATCTGGGCAGGACGGGTGGGGAACTTGATCCCAACTATATCCGGCGTGCTTCAGTGATTTGACGAATATGGCCCGCTTTGCCAAATGAGGGAAACCCAGACATGACGGGACTAGGGATGAGCAATCATTGGACGTTTAAGGAACGGGGACCGTATGTGGCCGTCCTAAATACAAAAAGTCACACACAAACATGTACAGTTGGCCACTAAGGCATGACCATTCCTTATGTATAATTTCTCTTGTATGGGTCCGGCCACACAGAAAAGGCACCTATATCAGAAAGAGTACGTAGGAAGGATCGGATCGGAACTTATTATACCCGGCTGCGTTTGCTGAGCGCCAAGGCGCTATTGGCGCGGACCAAACAAAATATTCGCAGATTTTTTTGGTCGGCAACTCAGCAAGCGGATAGCAATAGAATAGTTTAGGTATTATTCTCATTACCATATCTTTAATATTAGTTTCCGCTCTCAGTCAGACAGGCAGCTGCCGGGTGGCAAGCATGCTATTCTAATTACAGCTTGTAGAAGTTACATATTATGTAGTAACCACCGTATCGGCGGAGCTAGATTCCATCATCAACATGTAAATATTTGAAAAGCTATGTTCAGAATTGCTTCGAGGACTCTAGGATTTGATGGATCCTCGTTCTTGGTTCAGTCGAGAATCCACCTGGGTTTGTCAAGGCAGAGGTAGCCGATTGCGGAAAACGATTCATTTCCCTCTATCTCGCATGTACCTATTCGCGTCTGTGATGACGTCGGCAATATTAAGACCCCATCGCCCTAATTTTAGAGCCTTCAGATTTTCTGTACTTGAAGGCGAGGTCGAATGTTCTGGCCTAATCCCTTGCCACTAGCCGTTTCTAGGTACTATGATAATTTCCTCTTTTGCAAGTCACCGCTGTTTTTATTATTGCTCCTCCCCCTCGAACTACACCGAGCAGTAGAACTAGGTCCTCCAGGCAATGCTTATATCCTCGAGAATAGGATCCCAATAGACTGCTCCACAAAAAAATTCAAGGCTCTCTTGATGGTTGCGAGCCTAAGGCTTCAAAAAAAGCAAGCATTACAGGGACGGAACTTCTCTTGAATATTATTATCATGCTAATGATGTGACTCCTTCCATGAAGATTATAATGCGTAGGCGTGTACGTTGCCTTTTCGAACGGAGTTATCGATCAGTAGGTAAGTACTATGCTCTTTCCGCTAGTGAGTGAGACTCGGATTTCATTTTCCTAACTACATATACATATTTGCGTTCTCATCCGGATTCCATACTAACTATATTAATACATGTATCATCATTATAGTTCCTGACACCACGAAAACGCACTGAAAGCAATTTCCTTCCCAACGGCTTGGAATACGTAGACCCAAAAACTCTTCTACGCACAGCTGGTTTAGGATGGGGTTGTCAATGTGCGCCAGCCTTATACCAAACTTTACGAGGCATGAAAAATGCCATCGCTAGAAGAAGTTTGATAAATCCTACATGCCGCTGCATCTGCAGCTGCCTATCTCTTCCTTCCTGTGCCGGAACAGGGAAACCTAGTAAGCATGGTACTGAACTCCATGAAACGGTCTCGAAAGATAATGACGAAAAGTTGAAGAGAAAGCTTAAGAACCCCCGGGCGTCAATATGTCATCTTGGGAAATGGTACCAAACCGAGGGATATGGAACGAAGTCCATTCGATGCTACGGGACACGAATGCCCGCTCAGCTTGTTCGAAAGAAGTTGCTTAATATTGCATATATATATCATATATAGAAAGTTATGAAGCGCCAAGCCCGACTACTGTATCAGGTCCGATCGTCAAATACCGCAAACGTTCTAGACTGCAGGAAGGGTGCTCTCACAATTATATTATATTATATTAGGTGATGGTTTGCAAGAGTACTCCATCATGACAAACCCGAATTTTGTGCAACATTGACATCGGAGGGTCATTCCCTACTCCCCTGCTATACTGCGACTGTGCGAGGCCCAATCATGGGGTTCCAGTCATTTGCGTGTATGAGACACACCAGTAATTCTTTAGAGCCTCCCCTCACCTACCAAACCCCGATCTCTGATCTACTAGTTAAATTGCTTGTGGTTGATAGTACCAGCGAGAGTTCTCGCCGAAGCCCTATCATATCATAGGACCGAGGTTGCTGCGCAATTAGTAATTACTACAGGATGAGTTTTTTAATTAGGTGTTCTGCATCCGCTATTTTATTGAGCTTATCCTATAGTAGCAATTCGGACCCGCCAACATTGCATAATACCACTATAGTTCCAAACATGTCCAGAACTCGTGACCAACCTCGCTGGGAGACTAATTATTAGATTTATCCAAGTTAGCGCATCTGGTGTCGGATATTTAATCCTATATCCGGATTTGGGTTCTGGCAACTGAAGGAAACGGCATAACACTATCAATTGGTGATTACGACGCGGAGAGCTTGTCAAACATCGACAGGATAACAGCGACTAGCAATCTGCGCGTACACGTCTGAGCAATTTGAGAGATTTACTGCTTTTATTCATGTTCCGAAACCCCGGTTCCTAGATATAGGCGAAGCTGTACAACGAAGATCTCGGAGGTCCGTTAATATTAAGGAGCGCAATTGCAGAATGGTGATATTGAATGTGAAAACAGTCACCTAGAACCGGAGGTTGCTTCTCAGAGGAATGTTTCATAAGACCACTAGCTCAACGCGTATGGTCGGATGCCAGAGATCTGATGTTAATGCAGGAATTGTATAATTGATGCAACGGGGATAAGGTCTTGTGATGCATATGCTTTTTGCGGCTTAGACGTATTAATACGATGACTTTGAAGACATTGTCGAACGAGACTTATCGGTACAAATTGCATCTGAATTCAACAGCTACTTAAAAGTTAATCGACAAAGAGCGAGAGAGGGCTGCTTCGGTTAATGGATTTCTGTTTTTTTTTTTTTTTCATTTCTTATCATCATCCTCAAGAAGTGCAATACAGAGCTCCCGAACCGCTCCGGGATTGTTCATATGCGAGACACTTCAAACGGAAATGATAAGAGATCTATGTTTGTTCATTTAACACAGCCACCCACTTATTCTGCAGTTGGAGGTCAGCCGTGAGCATACCGGCCAAATAGGTAATATCGAGAAGACCGGTTTGCCAGTTGATGATGTGATCAAAAGAACGGCCGGAAATACCGGAAAGACATCTAAAAAGTTCAAGGATATTAAATACAAGGAATTGGATGAGAGCTCACCTGCAATAGTATGTAGTACATATGATAATAGAGTGGATCACGTCCATAGCATTTACAAGCATCGATTATTGTGGGTCCGGGTAAAGCGAGGTTTTATATGTAGATACCCTTCGTTTCTAATCTTATCTGGCCCCTCCCTGATTTTGTTTCTCGTAAACGCAATATTCCAAGGTGGGCTGACTTATACCTCTCTATTCTTTATTCTTTGATAAGGAGCTGGAACCTCTTAAGTATTTACTTTATCTAGTGTCGTTGCACCGCATTCACTCACACACGTGTATATTACTTTTATATACTTCCACATATAAAAATAAGCTAGTTACTAAATTAGCCAGAGAGTAACCAGCTGGTAGGTCTAGAGATGTTTGTCTTTTCACTTCTGCTAAATTTCTCTTTGTGCTAATTGTAGATAACGAGTTTAGTAAATTCGAGTTACAACATAAAAAATCGCAACCGGGGATTCGTAATAATAGTGCACCGTATAAGGATATCACATCTTCAATGAAAGAACTGTAGAAAGGTACTTAACCTAATATATCTTTAGACTTCGGCATCACGTGAATGGCTCGCTGGTGGCGCTGGCGCACCATGTTCGAAATTCAATACTAGACACCTTTAGGTGAAGTAAATTGATTAACTCAAGGTGGCGGGGGTGGAGGGATTCGTTCGTGGAGAAATTCAACCTGAAAGGGGGAACTTTGAGACCTGGCTCATTAACTTTTCATATGATAATACCACCACTTGTGCTTTTCCTAAACAAAACAAAACCCATTTAGGTTAGCCAATAATTGTAGGCTATTAAGTAATTACTAAGCCAGAGAAAACAATGAGAGATATATTATTTACCTAACAAGTAGTACTAATAACTAACGCTTACTATGATATGATAGAATAGCGCGAGTTCAGCAACGTACGATCTTCAACCCCTAAATAATCCCACAACCACCAATTGTGTCAGCCTCTTGAAGACTACAGATTGATCGTAGAAGCTCTCTCTACAATTAATGAAAATATCGGTTTCGCCTCGCTACCAAGGCTGAGAACGCGACGCCGAATCAGCAATGTCCGACCAGACAGCTCCCTTCAGGTACCATACCGATATGGACGCCTCCATCCTGTGAAAGCAGCAGTAGCAGAAGAATTACTCGATGAGGATACCAGATCAAGGTCCCATTCTTCTGAATGTTTCCCTGCTTATCTGTGACAATGCTGGGGTCAGCTCGAAACTTTCCTCTCCTATCCTGCCGGCGAACAATCGAACAAATGACAAGGACAAGTCAGGGAATAATAAATCTATCCCCGAGCTCTTGGATGAACAAGACAGAGAAAACGGACTTGATACTGTACTTTCTTTACCGATCAAGCTTATCTAGATTGCATTGAACCTTGAATCGAGTGCACACCTGACGAGTCAACGAGGCTTGTGATGCTATTCTGGATGATATGGATACCTGTATTATTCGAAGAAGCGGATACATCTGGCGGACGAGTTACTGAAAACGCTACTAAGATTATTTAATTGAATATAAGGGCGTTTCAACCAAATACTCAATTCCCGAGGAAGTATGACCTTTCAAATTCTGGGAATTCTCAGGTTAGGAGCGTTAATTTGGTAAGAGTCCCGCGAGATTGAAGAACACAGCCCTTATCCTCACATTTAACTCTACTACCTCTGCCAAGGCCGGACAAGCGTATTCGACAATATCAACCAAGCCATATTGCTGCAATCTTAAGTCTAGGACGTGCCAGAAAAAAAGGGGCAAAATTCTTTTACTAGGATACTCAGTGGTATCTATCATACCTTTCCGCTCTGGCATTTAACGGCTGGTGATCAGTACCCTATATGGTGTCGGCTTTATCGAAAGCTGGTATCGATCGATCGGTCGATAGGCCAGTCAAAAAGAATTGCGAGTGCTTTAAGGAGAGCATATTGTCTCCCCACCTACCGAAATCGACCAACTCGTTTCTAAGATAGCGATTTTCTACCTCAGTGTGGCCATAAGAATACATGTATCGTACCCCGGTAACCTTGATTCTCAAGAGCTTCCGCATCATTAGGTAATTGATGATAACAGCGCCCTATGTCGTGCTATCAAAGCTACTGGAAGGGTATCCCTTCATCGTGGGATGTCCCGTAGCTGATCACGATGAATGTGTTGCATCATCACATTTATTTGATAGAAATCAAAAGTATCCTTTGTAATCGATACAACAGCATTCAGGAGTAGATATCAAAGTATCTCATCTCTGATGCTACTTGTACACCATATCCTAATGAAATCCACTATCTTTCTAAGAAAGATACCAATGCTGCAGCTAGACATTCCCCCCCCCCTGAAACGCACACAATCGATGACGGTAGGCCTAGTAATTCTTCCACAGTTGCTGATAACAACGATATTATTATCACGGTAGGACCATGTATAACCATGTATAATCTCTCTTACCGCTACAACTATCCTGTATAGAGTTAGTCATTTTCACTATGTATATGATTTGGAAGGCCCTTAGAGAATCGATCCTTCTCACACATCACAAAGTCAACATAAAGCTTGTTCTTCCCCATAAGTGGTATCATTTGCCTGCTTCACTGGGGAACAAAAACTCAAAAGCGTCACGAAGAAGTAAACTTTTCTTGATGGGGAAAAAAAAAGGGTGGCTCTCTCTCTAAGGCCTCGAATCCCGCAGTTGAGTTGAGGTCATTCCTGGTTGGGCACTAGCTTCGACCTGGTTTAACCTTTTTCTTGGGAAATATAATGAAGGAGAAGAAAGCGGAAAACCACGCAGCCCCATCCAGGTTCCCCTTCCCCAACATGCATGTCCTGCAGCCATGAAATGATTCCAAAGGACCGGGCGCACATCCACACCCACTAATCATATAACTTACATTAAGAAGTGTTTAATTTGAATCCACTGGAGTGAGGTCTCGGAATGTCGGTTCATTAGACTCCCACATGATCAATCCAAAGTAACATGTTGTGCATTGTCGACCAACAAACTCATTCACATTTGTTGTCATAGACGTCATGGCTTCAACCAATTATTTCGTTTGAAGCGTGTAAAATTCAACATTATTGAAGGTTCTTTGGGATTGGAATGTTGGTATTCCGTCCCCGTCCGCCACTCGGGACGTCTCTGTCGAACGGAAGATAGCCATAGGCTCCTCCTATACTTGATTTTAGTATATTTCGAATGTGTATGTATGATATCAAACTCACCTCTAGTATATATCTAGTGATTCTCTAGAGATTGAGCGTGATTCATTTTGTCCCATTCCCAGATGCATTCCTTTATGCGGGGTACATACATGCATACATACTATCAATGTTCACATGCATGATTATGATCTGGTTGGGAAAGATGAAAGAGAATGGAAATGACTAGTACCGCTTAGAAGATAGTAGCTAGCTTCGACTAGGGGTGACTAGGCATGTACGACAATATATGAGATAGATTTATAGGTATGTGAGAAAAAAAAGGAAGTATATTGTACTCGACCGATCCCGGTTAACAATTCTGATGAACATGTCTATCTAGTAGATCCAAGTCCTAATTCGTGCTTTGTTTGTCTGTCGATCCGGTGCCAATTGGGCAGATAGGTAAATTCCATGCTAAGATGCCGCAGACGTACCTAAGGTCCTATGATATGTATGTAGCATGATAACTCGCTCTACGTAGCATCATAGGTACCGACGTTGTCCCTTAGGAGGGTTTATCGAAAGCTAAAGCTAACAGAGAGGTACATGACTTTTGCCTACCTTATGTATCCTCGTAACCGAACTAGCCACCATTTCGACTATGACAGTATGTGGTTAGATCAGCTTAGCTAGCCTCCGAAGTGAGGCGAAGTACTGTTTAGGGAAAGAACCCGTGAAATTAGCGGCATCATCTTTAGGCGAGAACTTATAATCAGCGCACACGTATAATCTTTCCAGCTATTGCACATAGTACTGGCCTTAAAATCCATGATAGGACGTTCGATATGCAACCTGCTACCCGTGCTATGCTATCTAAGGAAAGAGAGAAAGGAAAGCCATGTTGCTCAGAACTGGTTCAAGACTGGACATACTATTCGAACGCATTTGTACTCTGGATATGGATTGGTGCGGCCAATTTGATATCCTACATGCTAAAATTCTAAGAATAGTAGTAGTCCTGTCCTGTATAAAGTAATCTGTACCTATTGACTTTTTTTTTTTCCCTCTTGCACATCTTGTTGGGCTGAAATTAATGATAACAACCAACAACCATGATGGATTATGATATCTTAGGTACTAAAACATACAGAAGTCACTTTTTTGATATTAAGTATCCGTCATAACTGGTTCTGAGAATATCCCCGCGAACAAATCAGAATGCTATCAGAGTCCACCTCCCACCCACCAGAGAGGGTTTTGATTTCTTCGGGGTTAAAACATGTGATGGCTAGCTGCCCTCTTTCACGCGACTCGCTTTACGGGAATATTAACAACTGACGGGGTATTTTAGTATATAATTCAGATAATTCAGATGAGATGATATATTATATTATTATTATTATTCTCTCAGGCTTCCTGTCCGAGGAAGAATGGCAAGATGGAATTAGCAGTATGCATATGCTGTTGGATCATCCAAAGGTTCGATCACGCCACCTGGATCTTCTTAACTATTTTCTTTTTCATTTGGTCGGACAGACCAACCGGAATGAAGCGCCATGACGCGTGCCCATCCTCTGTGCTCATGGCTGTGCTTGTCGCTGGTTTCCTCCGTGGTACAGGATTCTCAATCTGGATCAAATATATGATGGGGACCCAGCATGGAGAACTAGGACAGAGTTTGGTTACCGACCGATAGGCCGATCCAGGGAAAAATAAGGAAAGGACAAGAATTCATCCAGCCACTCGTATCTCGGCACGGACCGGTGAACAAGTTCAAAGACTAATAAAAGGAGAAAGGGTGGAAGGAAGCTGAGCTGGCCTGTCGTGAGGGCTCCATCCACAACGTGCTTAACTTTGCCTTTCTTTAGGTCTAACCGTGTCGATCACAGATGGAGAAGGAAGAGCATGGGGTAAGCCGAGAGAGGGAGGAAAGGGAATGAGGAGATGATCTGATAGGTAAGATGGAGGTATTTAAATATTACCTAAGTCTTTGGATCGAGTATCATCATCGTACCGGTGATATTACTCGAGTATCTAACTAGTACGAAACTAACTATCCTGAATTACATCGACACAATTTGTTTGAATCATTTGAATGCAAGATGATTTCAACTCAGAAGTAGCTAATAATTAGAATAATCTTTCTTTTCTTTTTCTCTTCTCTCTTTCCTTTGTCTTTTTCCTTCTTCTCGACTTTTTGATTTCTTTAGAGAGTGAGGCTTAGATACTACTATTATATGCCTGTAGGAACGATATAGCATATGATAGGAAGATTAGGATTACTTATTATTCTCATGGTATGTATCATAACTATAGTTATAATAACTAATTTGTATAAGTACTTACGACAAGATGATAATACTACGGCGGTAGATGTACCAGTACTTGTTTCTGTCCGATAGCTTCGGGTTAAGGTTCACCATCCAGACCGGCCGAGCATCTTCTTTTATCATAGTAAGCTCTCCTAGTGGTCCCTGTACATCTACATACATCCATACATATCCATCTATCCATGCATACATACCTTACATACATACATATGGAGTCTGGCGTATTATTTATGATTTTTATTTATTATGTACATGATGTATATTATATTTAGTTATATAGTTGCTAACGATCACAGCAACTAGTACCCCCTTACCTATATTACATACATCATACATGCGGGAGATGTACATGTACAGGACAGGGACAGGTACAGGTACCCGAAGATCAACCCGATCCTTCAATGATTGAGGATTAATGGCGATGATGATGATGCTTCTATCATCATCTTCTCTTCTTCCTCTCATCCATTCCTCCTCCTGTCTCCCTTTGATCCTTCTTTTTTCTCTTCGAACCTTTTTCTGTTTCTGATGCGATCAGACGCATGTACTCCTGAGAAGTTGAAACTCCCATCCGTTTCTTCCGCTCAACTTCCAACAAACAAACAAACAAACATTATTTCCTTTCCTCGGAATTCCCTCTCTTCCTCTTCCGTCCTTGTTCTCTCTCTCAGGCCTCACCATTCCAACCCAACCTCTCTCTCTCTCTCTCTCTCTCCCACCATTCACATACACACTCTCTCTCTGCTCTCACTCACTCACTTACTCCCTCTCTTTCTTCTCATCCTCTTCTTTCCCTCCTTGTACGCCTTCAAGGCGACCTGACCAATGTGTCCCTCATGTCCAGGTCCGGTTCCGACCCCGACGACAACCCTCCTAGATCGTCGGTGACGTCTGCTTCTGCTTCCGCTCGCCGTGATTGCTGGGATCGAAATCATCAATGGGGACGATCTCAGCACCACCGAGATCAATCCTTCCACCGCCACCATGATGATCACCAGCAGCACCCTGACCGTCACCCTCACTGTCATAATGACCCCAGTTTCCACCCTCGTTCCAATCACCAGAGAGCTCACCAACTCCACCGTCCCCGGAATGACGATCACCGTCAAACGAACCTGACTGCGACCTCCCATGTGGTGTTACTGCAAACCCCAGCTCCGTCGAATGCCGACCCCGCTTCCGACTTAACTGGCAAGACACGGAGCTTCGACGTCTCACCACAGAAACGTCCCTGGTCTGCCCGTCTCTCAACCATTTCCTCCGTCCCCGTTACCCCTTTTTCGCCCTCAACGGCCTCTACATCTGCCTCAGCCTCTGCTACCGCTACTTCTACTTCTACTTCTACCTCTACCTCCGCCTCTACTTCCACCTCCATCTCCGCTTCCGCCACCTTCCTCCGTTCCTTAAGTCCACAGCTCTCAGAGAGAGATAGCATCTTCGCCACCCACTATCTCCCCTCCGATAACGATGCCTCCACTCCTCAACTGCGTCCATCGCAAGATGCAGACAACAACGGAAAAGTGGCCTTGACCTCGGGTCTGGGAGAGGTTCGCAGGTCCTCCACCTCGAGCCCCTGCACTCCCCGTCCGGTCCGTATCGACGACAACAGCTCCCCCAGTGAGGATATCCTCGTCTATCAGACTCTTTCACCCCCCGCCGCCACTCCAACCATCGGTCCGCACACCCTCCATCGATCGTCGGAAGGTTTAGACAAGTTCTCGCGGTTTGCCATTCCTACCTCACGCGGAACTGGGGGGCAGCACCAAGCAGAGTCCCTGTACGGAACGGAAGTGACGGGACCTCATCGAGCTACCACCTGGGAGACTACTCATTTAGAGGACCAGGTTGTGAACGAGGCTGGAAGTGATCAGCACCGGCGGAAAGACTCCGCTGGCACTTTCCTTACCTCGGCCTCGCGGGACACCTTAAGCGGGGATCCCCCCATCATGGTCCGCCCATCGTTCGCAGACTGTGATCCTACCGTGGTTGCCGATTCATGGGACGCCTGCCATCAGAAGCATGGTGAACTAGGGGAGGCAGCGTGGGATCATTCCACATTAAAGCGCAGCACAAGTCGCGGTCGGGGGGCTTGCGTAGAGGAGTCAATTGAGGCTAACTTGGCTAATGCTGAGCCTACGTCGAACGTCCGGAGCCGCAAGTCAAGTCATTATCTTGGTCTCTTTAAGGAGAACACAACTTCCCCGGACCGGAGAAGACGAGATCGCCGGGCTTGGAGTCAGACTGATGGTGAAGACCTCCCGGGTGATCACAACCGTCCCCGATGCTATCCCCAACCCTATCAACAGTCACATCCTCGACAGCGTGCTTCAGTTCACTATCCACTTAACCAACTAAAAGGCACCCGCAGCTTCGATATCTTCAAGCCCCTAATCCACGAAGAGCCCATCAAGGTTTCCCCCCTCCCGGGTCGGTTCGAAGTAAGCCAACGCCCCCAGAGTCTTGACTCGCCCTCTCGGGTATCTCCATCGCTGCCTCGCAGCCTACTCGAAGAGATCCGCAATTTCCATTTGTCGTCGGGGCTTTTCTCGGGCGACATTTCGTCCCATCATGCGGAACAGGTTCGAGGCCTTTTTAAATGTGACAGCCCTGCTTCAAAACAGGAGTCGACCCAGAGGTGTCGGGAACACCAAGCCCGTCCAGATGAGGATGAGGAGGAAAACGAACATATTTCGTCTGCCGTGTATATTCCACATAAGCGCCCTCTGTCGGACGAGGTCGAAGAGTTTCCCGCTCTAGAGGAGGATGAAGATGGCCATATGCGACAGAATGACTTTTCCTTTGCATCCCCGAAACGGATTGACCCTTCAAGGCAGGAGATGAGCCACGTAGATATCTCCCTCCGGTCGAAACATGAGAATAGTATCCTACACGCAGACCTCCAGACCATTCAAAGCCCATTGAGCGACACAGACAACCAGTCTCTAGCCACGGTTTCGGAACACAGTTGTGAGTCGACGTCCGATTCCGATTTATGGTCCCCAGAGGACAGTGCATTGTCCGCACGGGACGAGCAGTCGAGCTTAACGGACAACGCTGAGGTGACCTCGACGGCCACTCCGACAGAGCGTCAGCGGTATCTGCGTCCACGACGCAAGCATACCGTGGCCACCACGACGATCCGGGCAGTTGAGTTAAAGCCGTATCGACATCAGGTCGGGGGACACACGACTGTATTTCGGTTCTCGCGGCGGGCAGTGTGCAAGCAGCTCAACAACCGGGAAAATGAATTCTACGAGCGGATTGAACGGCGTCATCCGGAGGTGCTCATGTTTCTACCCAGGTTCGTTAAGATCTACTCCCTCCACAAAGACTCCTCATTACTGGCGACAAGCTTATCATGGGAACTCGGTTCTCCCCCTGTCGTTTATGTTCTACCGATTCTCCTTTCAGGTTGGCCCTGACACCTACCCTTGGCATATGCTAATGTTCCTGGATTGATCGGCTAGGTACATTGGAGTCCTCAACGTTACATTCTCCCGCAATCCAAAGCGGTTGAAAAGCCAGGCTAATGAGTCAACGGGCTCTCAAGGACCTGTTACGGTTACTAGCTCTCGAACGTCAGATGGAATATCGGTCCCTGCCAAGTCATGTTCCACAGTCACTAGGGATCAGCAACAAACGCGAATATTCAGCCAGCAACAAGTCACAGGGGTAATCCCTAAAGTGATCTTGGAGAATAACCGGCACATAATTCCTTTCGATCTTCTACCTCCACACCAATGGCCGATGGCGATCGATGATATGAAGGCTTCGAGCAAGCCTATTCCTAACATTGAGGATACTGGCCCAGATGGCGGGTGTCTCAGGAATTGTACTAGTAGCGTTATCACTACTTCAACATCACTGGTGAAGAAACATGGCAACAGCTGGGGCGCAACAACGGTTAACCGGAAACTTCAGGAACAAGTCCTTAGGGAGGTGTTCAGCCCGCCTGCGATTCATCATCATCGGAGGCATGGGCGTGGTCATCCCGGTTTGGCGAGATATGGCTCCGATGGCTTGCGGCGCAGGTCAAATCTCTCAGCAGATCACGATTCTCATGACCGCCCAGGCAGCAATGATGATAAGTCTATGTCTACAACAGCGGTTATTAACATAACTCAACCCACCCTATCTTCATCCCCATTGACTGCCCGTTCGAACCCATTAGAGAAGGTAAGAGCAGCGGAAGGCTCACCGCGCGCTAGTTCTCTCACACGAACCAGACTGCCGCGGCGACGCCATTCCGGTAGCGGGCTTCAGCGGCGGCGGAGCATCACAAGTGGCGATCATAGCGATCTCATGTTCTTCGATGACGACGGTTATGGCGGCGATCAGGAAGATGAGATCTTTTCGATGGAAGGTGATAGATCGACTGCAACGGCCAAGGGGGCAGTGAGGGGGACAGCTAAGGGGGTAACGAAGGCGGCAGCGAAGGCGGCGGCGAAGGCGGCGGCGAAGGGGGCAGTGAAGGGGCCAGTGAAGGGGGCCGCGAATGGTGTTACAAAGGACCCTATTTCCCATAAAATTGCGGCGTTTTCATCCCCTACTGCTACTGCCATTTCCAAGCAAGTCATGTCCCCCCCGCCGACCGGTGATCGAAGACTGAGTATTCGCCTCCCAACCAACCCCAAAGAAGCTCAGATTAGCAGGGACGACAGAGTTCAATACTTCATTCTCTTGGAAGACCTTACAGCCGGCATGAATAAGCCTTGTGTGCTAGATTTGAAGATGGGGACACGCCAATATGGCCTTGATGCGGATGACAAGAAAAAGAAGTCACAGCGACGCAAATGTCAAACAACGACGTCGCAGCAGCTGGGGGTGCGTCTGTGTGGGATGCAGACGTGGAATGTCAAGAAACAGGAATATCTCTTTGAAGACAAGTACTACGGCCGTGATTTGAAGGCAGGGCGGGAGTTCCAAGACGCTCTTACCAGGTTTCTCCATGACGGCACCAGTTATCGGAGCGTCGCCAAAAGGATTCCTGTCATCCTGGAGAAACTGGGGAAACTGGAGAATATGATTCGGCAGTTGAAGAGGTATCGTTTCTATGCTAGCAGTCTTCTTATCCTCTATGATGGAGAACAGTCAGCCTCAACTACGAAAGTGCCACCTCGAACTGGCAAAGTAAACTGTTATACAGAGAGAAAACGAAGACCATTGATGCGTCGCTTATCAGACGACGGACATAACAACACAGATGTGCAGTTGAAAATTGTTGACTTCGCCAACTGTGTGACGGGTGAGGATGAGCTCCCAGCAAACGTATCTTGTCCGCCACATCATCCGGACGGTGTGGATCGAGGCTACCTCCGGGGTCTCCGTACTCTAAGGATGTACTTCCAGCGTATTCTCAAAGAGATCGACGAGGAAGAATATGTCGAAAGGGGCGAGGGCGAGGCTATGGCCACTGGCCCTCAAGAAACTTATTCCGAGAGCGCGTCTCACCGGGATTGGGATGAAGATGTGATGGAAAGCGACCCGGGAGAAGTTAGTTCTTGAAGCTGTATATATATTCTGTCTTTTTTTGCTTTTCTACCAAAAAAGAGAAAAAAATCACCCACCTCTCCTGTATTTGACAGCATGGATTAGAGTGCATATTCATACCTCGGAGTTGGTGGTCATTTCCTTGTTACGACCTTGAAACGCCGAATGGGCATGTTTATACGAAAAATGGCGCTTTAGTACGGGGCATTCACAACGATGTCATAACTTGACCTCTTTAAGGCTCTTCTCGGGGCTTTTTTCTACAGAGCAGTCAGGACGACGTTGGTAGCCCTAGATGGAAGCTCAAGAGCCAGCTTGAAACCCGAACATTTCACTTAGTAATAGTGATGATACATACAACCACACCGATTTCAATCGTTTTCCCTCTTACCTCTCTACTCATTGCTCTTCCCCTCGTACCTCATGCGAGCAATCACTATCATCAGATCCTATAGAATACCAATATAAACTAACCGTGGGATCTATGATACCTAACCTTATGATATGAGAGTTGCAACGGCCTCCACCACAGTAATAGAATAAAATAAAAATAATAGACTAACTTGTAAGTTAGTCTAAACTATCTATGTACTATTTACCTAGAATTAAAACTGGGAGCGGTGAATCAGTTATTAGGCACGTTCAGCTAGCTGCACAGCAAGCAAGCAATGAAACGACAAACGGCTGCTGAGAGATTTGAATGTAACGGATATATAATATACTACATACTACCGCACTTTATAAAAAGCTATGTATTAGTAGTAGGCACCTTAAATAGGCGAGTAAGAGTACTCACTCGCAGGTCTTTCGTAATAGGGGCAATAATATATGTAACGCTTGTACATACACAGGATATTTCGACTGATAGTAAGTACTACTAGTAATATATACATTCTAGGAGTTTTATTCAATTCGATTGATCGACCTTAGCATTAATAATTCTAATGGCTCGACGGCAGCTATAGATTAAATCTCGACGATTCATATTAGAATACAAGCCGGTCAAATAGAATAAAGAGTCCAGCGGAAATAAACAAGCAAGTGTGTCTATACATATGTATCGAGTTATACTATTAATAAGCTACGTAGTGTGCACACGTGATACAGAGCCTCAGACTTAACTTGACAGAAGGATAATTATGATAGTATCAGAGCCTTCTCCTGCCTTCTTTCCAATTGGCCAACCAGATAACTGATGGGACACTTATGACACAACCATTCCGCGCGGGAAGCAGTAACAGGTATGCATAAACCTTTTGCAACGGGAATGGGTGGTGGGTAACGGACCGGTCCCACTTTTCGTGTCATAGGAAGTTTATTTTTATTCTGCGCGATTTGAAAAACAATTTCGGCTGAATAATCTTCGGATATGCAGGGAAATAATATATCTGGACCATGCAACCGGATGGACCAGGGGACTGGACACTTAGGTAGTTCTGTATTAGTGCCGCCCCGAGTTCATCACTAGGTACTGTCCGGTTACCTGGTCTGTCCGTTTGCATAGTCCAGGACTCTACCTATCACCTATCATATAGTAGTAATCCTATGATGGGAAATTCCATAAATATAGTACGGCCTCGAATACCCTTACTTTAACTGTAGCTTACCAGACTACTGGCACCGCAGTAGGCACCGTTAGAGTCCGGAGCTTCCGTCCACACTAACAATTGCGTACCGTTTCGTCAGCGCCGGCACTGTCGCCGCAGAAACAATACTGTTCTTCTGGGAGGACAACTTGGGTTGCGATGCTAGCGGCGGTAAGGGTGACCATTGACTAGAGGACTAGTCTTGGAGGATTTCCAAGGCCTCTATTTTGATAATTTATCTTTTAACGAATTGATCAGCAGCTGCAGGGCAGAATAGTGTAGGTGGGGGACAGGTGATCGTTACTGTACCGGCAAAATAGTAGTAACGTCCATGAAGGGAACAGGAACGTCACGGACGCCTCTAGCGGAGGTCGTGCCAAATCGGGCGTTAGCCTAACGCCACCGCGGGGGCAACCTTGCCTATTCCGTGGCGTTCTCCCCGGAAATTGTCGGGCGCCTCCGATTGACCACGACACTTCCCGTTGATCGGATGAATTTGGTTTTGTATAAGCTTTTATAGTATGATTGTTGCCCTTCTTTCAAGGCTGTTTATCCCTTGCACCCTTTGGACAGCGGCGCTTCTTCTGAAAGCACTACTCGCTGCAGTGCTTGCAGCTACAGGTTGCAGAGATGTCAGCTGTACTGTAGGGACAGCGTTCAAAGATGCTAGTATCATACTAGCATTCATTTCATGTGTAAGCTGCGCCCCCAGGTCTACGCAACCGTTGTCTGTCTCAGACTGACCTTCTGCAGATTTGGTTCATGTCTATTAAGTAGAATGTAATCATTCTGGTCTTTTGTGAAGACTGTGGTTTGCTGGGTCGACAAGTGAAGCCTCGAGAAATAGGTGGACTTGTGCCGGATTGAGTGACTATGGCTACCAGCTGTGTTGCCGTAGCAGATAAGATTGCTGAGGTTGTACCCCCGAGGGAAGTTACGGTCCTTGGGATGATGGTTAGCCTAATTGATAATCAAAGTGCTGCTATTAACGCTGATATGGAACTGGATGGCGAAGCCTTAAGCTTTGAACCGCGGGATCCGGCGTCCGCTCCACTAGGGCTTACAACCTTCGCCCCCTCATACAGTAGTAACGCGTAGTCGCAAATAATGCAAAGGTTAATCCATAAGTCGTGATCCGTCTCAATTTAAGCATAGTAAAGGCATATAAGCCGGGCTGGACCGGCGGCGGAACGTACGTCTGGAGTAAGTAATGATAGAACCGTCAATTTATAAGCTACTAGTAAATAGTAACTACCAGCACCGCAGTGTGAATGGTTAGTACTCTCCTAAAGGGTGCAAAGAATAAGCAGCCTTGAAAGAGGAGTACAAGAGTCTAATAACCAGTAGAAGGTTAGGATAGTTGTTGTAAACCACCTACAGAAGAATTTCGGTTCCTGTAGAAGTGCTGCTTGGCACACGGCGACCAATTAGGGGCGAATCAAGGGTGGAGGTGACGAATAAGGAAAAAAGGGAGGCTGATGAGTAAGCAAAAGGGGAGCTGACGAATAATAACTCGAAACAACTTTTTAAGCATCCAATTAGCGCTGGCTACCTCTACATCAGCCTACTAGATACTAGTTTTTTCAAGGAATTACGCGAAGAGTTTTAGTTACCTACTTAGTTCAAAGGTATTCAATTAGATATGCTCTCCAGGAGTCCAGATTTCTTTTCTTTTTCTTTCGGGCCGCGTAGGGAGGGGGTAGATACTAAGAATTTGTACTGGGATTACCCTTTAGCTAAGTTTTATGGCTGCATCATACGATCCATAATTCATTTCTACAAGGATGTCAATGTAGAGGTGATCTACGGAGGCGAGAGAAAAATGGAGTACATATGTAGATGGATCGATTGAATGAATGATTGAAACTCTCTACATGGATATTTTATTGTAACGGAGTGGCAACGACATAAACTGCATATACATCGAGGCACTCGACATGGTTGGTGTGTGGTCGGAGAATAAATCGTAACGAAACGAAACGTGACATATGACTGTGTACTTAAGGTGCGAATTTTTTCTTTTTCTTTCTTCGGAGTGAGTTGTGGAAATGATATCTCCCCCCAGCAGGTGAAATTAGAAAAAAAAGAAAAGAACAAGACGGGGTAATGGAGTTCTAAGAAGTGCCGTGGTCGTCGAGGTTTACTAATCTCAATAAACCAATTTGTTACATCGCATGTATAAGACTCAAAAGAGGTACCCAACCCGGTTTTGTCGCTGCATATAGGGAAGACCGCTATTCCTCAGTAGTATTTTTCAATTTATTTTCAATCCGCCTTATCTGGTGTTTGGTTTGCTCTTGGAACGTAGAAGGATCTCATTTCTTATTTGCAACGCAGTCCAGTATGAGTCCTTGTTCGATAGATACTTTATATATTCTCGAAGATCGCTATTTGCTGGCGCCTCTTGTTGTCCATCACACTTTCTGCATGATGGTGTGGGAGAACTTAAAATTAGCGAGGACCGGTTGCCGAGACAGAAATGAAAACATACTTTAGTGGGCATTCTTGGGTATTGGACATTGTCACTTCCGGATAATAAAAAAGGATATGGTTCGTGTATATGCTAATTGCCCTTGAGAAAGATAATAGTTAGACGATAGATTTATCATCAAGATATCGAACATCGAGCGAAGAAGAGTGAAGTCGTGTAACAGGGGTGGAGGTCTTGGGTATATATACCAATGAAGACGCGACAGGAATTGGCCGCAACTCTGTAAAGCAGTGATATTGAAATCGCTCAGAGAGTCAGAAGCAATGAAGACCTTGCTATTTCTCACTTGTTAATGAGCTAGAATAAAGCTATAGCTGGAAGGGAGCCGGAGCAAGTTTTTATATATACTGGAAAGATGACAAGTACCAAGTAAGAAGTGGAACAGACGCTCTCATGCCAGTACTGGACTAGGCCACAGCCCTTGTTACCAATAATAGCCTTTGAGGAATCCTGGTACATAATGGCGACTATGGTGCAGGAATCGGGCGGTAGACGCTGCTGGAGTAAGAAGCGGGATGCTGCCGTTTCCCGTAGACCATCTTGCTTGACTCGTTCCTGGCAATATTATCCACTGCAGGGTTTGAAGACTAAGGCACCTTCTGTGAAAAGGGATCAAGCTGCAGCTGCACCTGATCATCAAGCTAGAATAACCTTTCTACCCGTTCGTACGGGGGAAAATACACCCTAGGATGTATATCAGCAGATCCTCCAAAGCTATACGGACAGATGAGACAGGATCTAATGAACTTCGATACTAGGAATACTACTTATTGTAAACTGAGAACTTTGATGACCACGTCCAATAGGTATGGGAAGATTAGAAAGAGGTTTGAGTGCTAACAAACCGTGTTTATCTATCTCCTTCCGTCAAATCGTCTTTTCGGAGGACATATCCTATTGGAAGCCTCACATAGTAATACATGTAGTATAGTAATAGTAGTATTCAGAGGTACCTGATCTAGCTGACTATGTACATGTCACTCTGCAGGTTGGGCCTTCCGAACTCCGATCCTGGCAAAGCAGACAGAACTCCACTTCTGTCCTTCCCCCCAACTCCCATGTGCATAACCCTCCCGCTCTACATTGCTCACCCAGACTGCAGCCGCGCATTGCAGCAACCGCAATCAGCAAGTTCTGACTCTTGCCCACCGCGTGACCCGTGCGGCTGGCTATTTTTGCATCCGTAAACCCAGAGTCTTGACGCGGCGTCACATTGGCAGAGAGCTTGGCTCTCTCTGCTCAACTCAGGCTCTACACGCTGATGAAATTGGTTTAAGTAGTTTTAGTCTAGAATATGAACTCGGCGACATGTTTTGCGGCCTTGGGGTTTGGAACTGGTTTGTCATAGCTTGTCTGAACTGTTTCTAATCTACTCCGCATTTGCTGTTTTAGGCTTGCCATTGCAGCAAGACATGTCTAGGGGTTTGGGACCCCTGGCCGCAGCTGCATTGGCCACTGTCCTTGGCTTTGGTTTTATACGAGAAGTGACTTAGCCCTATCCTACCCGTCTCCATTTAGATCAGGGTCGAACCGTGAACGCTTTTCATCCCCGGGATAGCCATGGCGCCTTTTTCTGTAGGGGTCGGGACCAGCTTGTGGGTAGGCCTGTCGGTTGGACGCAGCAGACCACATCTTATTCCATTTCTTTTTGACCCTGCCCTTGGCTGCACGTTTTGCTGCGACCGCTAGGCGGCGTATGGCTAACGTGTCTTTCGTTTCTTGGTACCCCCTCATGCATTGGCCCGAGGCTTGCAAGTCGTGGCTTAACCAGTGCCTGAATGGCTGCCTAGCTGTGTGTGAGAAAACCGTGGCTTTTCTGATGGTCTGGCTTTCTGTCTACCAGTGCCTTCAATTAGTATGGTTTCCGCGGTCATTCCTATTCCCCTTAGCTCCACGGCGTGGGCAGTGGCTGCTGTCTCCGGACACAGGTAGACCGGCTTGGTTGCATTTAAGCCCAGAGCTGCCGTTCCTACATGACCCTTATATGGAAATCTCACATCGGAGACACTTTTTTGCAACTATTAGCTCAGGACAATGCCACTGGGACAGTAAACATGCATGATCATACTTCTCCCTCCTTGAGGTTGTCCAAATGGGGAACATGATTGTCCTGGGAGAATGGTTATTGCTTGCATTCTGTGAAGTTCACAGCGTGGTGCATCCCTTTCTAATGCTAACGTAAAGAGTCACCGCGACTAGATATGCAACGACAAAAGCTACAAACGCTCAAGTTCGACTAATGAATAGAACTGCATTTAAAGTTGTCAACAAAGAAAACATCATTGACAGCGAACACGATAAAGACTTTGAGATCTAGCCTGACTTAACCGAAAATTATGCAGAGTCGTGTGACGCTGTGTTGATCGTCTCTTGGTCCGCCAATATCCGAAGCACAAAACCGAGCATCATAAATAACTAACGTGGGGGTAAGGCCAGACAGTGACACCGCATGTGGTGTCTGGACTTTGGGGGCCTTCCTCAATGATGAATTCCTCTCGACTGGAGTCCGCTGAAGGTTTGTCTTTCATGTCAAAATTGTGGCGTTGACTAAGAGTGTAGTCTCGGATCATGTTGCAACAGAAGGAGTGAGTGTAACACAAAGTGCACTGCTGGTGAAGTCTGGACCTAGCTAGTCTTATTGAATGTAAGTATCGGGGCGGTGCCAGAGGCAGGAATTCGAACTTTGCGGAATATCATTCTGAGTTGAGGTAAATGAGACCCGATGGGGAATTGTACCTATGATAGAGTGCTAGTAGACGAGAGTTGAGATGTCTTGCTCCCTGCAGGGCACGCTAATCATATAAGTGATGCTCCAATAGCAGCCTGAAGCTGTGGGTGGCATCCTTCAGGTGCATATTTACTGTAGCTATCATGATCAGCAGCGGGGTGAGTTGGGTATCGTTGTCGGTACACCGCAGCTTTTAACTGCCAAAGGGTTCAAGAGATCGACGTTGGGCGGGAGTTAATTATTAACCAGCCCCACAACAGGGCCTTTTTTAGGCTGCCAGAGCCGATAGTTCACTTCCCATGCGCCAACGGACGGAAACTTGTCAAACAACTAGCTCTGCTAGCATTACTTTTAGTCTCGTTTCCCCAATCTTTCATTGGTGCTCTGACGCACCCCCCCTCCTCAAGTCGACGACGTCGCCGATTCCGTGTCAGTCCATTTGGTGATGGACTCAGTTGTTCACGTGGTGAACAACTCCTGCATCTGTGCCGTGCCCGTGACTTAAAAGCTTCAGGGTATATCATTGATACATACATAAAGGTTAGAGTGCAGAGAAAACCACCATATGTACAGTATGTACACATCATACATCATTATAATTGCAAGGCACTTTAGTAGGTCCCAATTGTAAACTGTTAGAAGTTCCGAGCCTGTACCATTCAAGGTGATCGCACCAATTGCCGATCCATTGGAGGGATTAAGCCGAACATTGAATAGGGGCCAGACATATAACTGTCTATTAAAATAAGGAATCCTTACCTTGCGTTGATTAAGCGTAGAGATTTCTTTCGAGCGAGTTGCCAGAATGTTTTCCTCTATCGCTGGACCATTAATATGAAGAAATTCGAGGATAATGATATATATCACATTACATGCCCCTACCCATATCGGTTGGTTTGACTTGACTACTTTGAAGTTGAATTATTTATTACCTTCTTGGAATTTGTGATCCTCGGGATGATTAGGACTTAGTAGGGCGTGTAGCGTCCAGATCCGATTGTTTACGTCGAATTATGTATTATGTATAAGGGAAGTGTGCAATGTGATCCCATCAGGATGGTCAGGATGCCTAAAACACCGCCTTGAACGGTGCGCCTTGCGAAGTGGGATGACTGGCATGAACTCCATTGTAGATAGAATGCTCAAATGATGAGCCAAGATAGCCTTGATGCGATATGCTGCATTGGATTCATTCTCAATGCAAGGAGTACTGTGTAAAACCCGAAAAGGAATCAACTACTTGTTGGCATCGAAGTATTATCAGTTACTATCCATGTATATTCACGTAGTCGTTCAGCTATACCACATTCGGATACTCTATTGCGATCACTTTTGGCTACCACCACACCACAAGACCCTCAAGAAGCCAGGTAGACGCAAAGCATAGGAGAAAAAAAGTTTATTATGAAACCGGAATCTCTGAAGATGCCTCAACTGGTGGTCCGCCTCATTGTAAGATTAGTGAATGTGACAAAAAACTAAACATAGAGCGAGGGGACCGGGTAAACGGTTTGATTTCCGTAGCTGGACTATTTCGATCATTGGTTATTTCATCAGTAACTCGGACCCTCAGATGAAACTGTGCTGAACCGCGCGGCAATAACGCACGCTCAGAGAATCGGCCTGAGGGGTAGTTACTTGTCGCGGCTGTTAAGGCAGCACGCAGCTTTTATATGGAGAACAGTGAAAATTCCCAACCCCATTTTCACACCTCAAAGTCTTAATTATCAGTTAATGTGAAGATGTAGTATTCGGAGCACACGAATAACGTACTACCTGTATGTACAAAAAGAATCAGATAGAAAAGGA
>JAHQZX020003387.1:0-37549 GCA_019804575.2 Pseudotulostoma volvatum | reverse complement strand
CTTAAGGTGATCCAGAAAATTATCCGCACGATGAGAAATAGATGCTGGGCTGTCATAGCCGCAAAGGGGGGACATACAAAATACTAGTGACTATGTAAATAGAATCCAGAGCTGCTACTTGCACGTTACAGCATATGAATCAGGCCATTAGAAACTGAGTTATGCCCATTTAAAAGGAGGGGTAGAGCGGGGCATCGCCAAGAATTTTAGTCGATTATCATGACTTCCGCTAACCGACTGTACATACATAGCTCAAGGATTGGGCCACCTCAGGCGCGGGCAGGTAGCCGGATACATATGCCCGCTTATGCACTTAAAATCGAAATGAAGACAGATAGAGACCGAGTCTATTTGATCCCCTCCTACGAGCCTATTTAATTCACTAAAAAATGAACACAAGCCGGGGACAACCAAGTAGTTTTCTGCATCAGCTTTCACGTCAGATTGTGAAGGTCGCGCATTATTCTAGAGCTTCCTGCTACTAAAAGTCCTCCCAAGCAATTATATGCCTTCAATTAGTGTATACATCCTTGTAACATTAAGATGGTAAACGCCGCGAATGACATTACGCGTGGACGACACGAGTGATGTAGGGGTCATCAGATGATCCATAATTATTTGTAGGTGTAGATCTGAAGGGCATAGGCATATAGAAAGCCAAATATAATTCAGCCGAAGCGATATAGCCGAAGGTTATGTATAAATATATGATTCCAATCATACATCGTAGGTATAAATATCTGATTCCAATCGTGCATCTTAGCTTGAATATATGTACGAAACCATTCCTAAAGGTTAAAGTTCTCTACAAGTTTATTTCACAGCTGAAGTGAGTAACCACACTTAGCGTATGATATTTGAATATCATAACTAAATCATGCATAGGCCGATCCTTTGCCTCCTTGAAATATCCTTCCTACAACAGGAATTATGGCCTCAGTACAGTCCGAGGTTAACGGTACAGAAGCCTGTCCCGTAATCACTTGCAAAACATCAGTGGAAGAGAATACAGTTACGATTCGATTCATGGATGGATCATTCGTCTTCCACGCACAATGGCTTCATGATGCTCGATTTGATAATGGTCCGTCAAAGAACGCCTTGGAAGCATTTTGCTTTGATCGTCGCCTTGCTCGCATAAAGGATGCCCAAGCCCTTCCGAACGGTCCCAAGACGACAGTATGTCTAACTTGGGATAATCAAAATGTGTCGAACGTCCCTGCATTGTGGCTGCGAGCGATGGCCCCCCTTGTGGCTTTGTCTTATGACAGCGCAATACGTTCTATACCATCAATTCCGCAATGCTGGCTGCCTCACACCTTGGAGATACCAGAAATCCCCTACAATGAGATCTTCAATACTAAAAATGAGGATCAGCTTGACAATGTCAAGCTACGAATCATAGATGCCCTCCTTTCAGATAACAGTAACGGAATCATAAAAGTAGTTGGCCTCCCTGAAGCGAACCTTGAAGAAGAGAGAGAAAGGACCAATACTCTCGTGACCATCGTTCTCAAGCAAATTTTTGGGAATGTCTTTGCTCATCCGCGGCGTGGCAATGACAAAACGTTTAATGTCTCTTCCCATCACCCTGAAGATGTCAGACGCGCCACCGCACTCCAAAACTATGATATCAATAAGATATTACTTACTCACTGTGATCACGCTCACTACGGCTACCCTGCCCAGATCCAAGGGCTGTATGAGCTTGAGGGCTTAAGCGAGAACACGTTTGTGTCGAGCCTCGCTGTGCTCCATACTATGAAAGCTGAAGCCCCGGATCTCTATGAAGAATTTTGTCAGGCTCCCATGATGGTTGGGCGCGTCGCTCATTACTACGATCCTACCTTGTATCAAGGCGTGGTTGACACCCCTGTCACTATGATTCCCGGTTTTCCCGGTAAAGTGAAGCGGGTACGTTGGCACCCCCATTTAACTGGATACTTGGTGTCCCCGTTCGGAAGTTATCTCCGTGCCCGCGCGGCGTATCAGAAATTTCAGGAGATCGCGAGACGAGATAGTCACTTGCTCAGATTCGTCTTCAAGCCGGGTGATATGTATCTCTGGAATAACCATAAAATGCTCCACGGGCGGGAGAGCGTCCTGGAGACACCGAGAACCTCAGTAGGTCAAACCGTGCCCGAACAGGTGGTCTCCGAGAAGTATAGGGAGCTCTTGACCAAGAAATTGATCAAGACAATTAATGAGAACTGGCTCGTTCAGACACCTAACCAGCAGCTCCAAGACATGCTCAAAATGGTGGACACCCTCTAAGTTATGAAGACAGTTACCTGGTGTGGTTACGTTGCAGGCCACAAGTATCTCTCATTCATTATACGTTATATCTTGCCGTAGTCTGTTTTGATTATTTCTGTGCTTCCTTACTCTTTTTTGAAGCCTTATTATCATAACAAATTTTGTACTTTCATTAAACCTTGGGGACTCGACAAAAATGTTATATGGAGCCACAAAATTAGGGCAACGGTATGAGACTCTAGGCCGTCTGCACTATCTATTTCACACCGAAACGACTCGAGTGAGTTTATCATATTAAGTAGGGTTACAATGATAGCCGCTACCTCGAGATATTATAGTAATGCATTTCGTATCAGGTTAATTGATAAATAGTATATACATACGGTGCCACTAGATACATTCCGGTAATAATCATATTACTGCATGTATCTACAATATACCGGGCTAAACGTTTTTTCCGAATCTATCGATTCCTTAGCATGATCCAAAAGCAATTCCGAAGTACAAACCTCCTCAAACTAAAGCCTATAGGCTCCCGAACTATCTGCCTTTTGGCGGCATAGATCCATCATCTTTAAGAAACCGGGATCAAGCCTGTCTCTACGGCGCTTGATAAAGTCTCTGGGCCAGTTCTTTCCCGCTCGAATTTTGGCGATCTCGAAAACAAAATTCCTGACCATTTGTACTATATGCGGAATGCCCCGAGTCGACAGTTTATTCATATAATCAATAAGATCCCTTTCTTGGGCTGGCGACAGTTTACACTTGTATAACCTGTCTACCTCATGGTGGGGCTTTGTTTTGGCATTAAAGTTCCTTGAGAGTGTAGAACGGTTGACATTCCTTTTTTTAGCCGTGGCCTTGATATTTGGCGTTTCCTGGGATCTCAAATCATTCAATACCTTATCAACCGGCCTCATTTTGACGGAGTTATGAATTTTTGAAGTTACTGTGGCCGTGCACGTGACAGGGAAAACGTTTAGACCACCCACTGACCAAAAGACTAGGACTCGGAGAACAACACAAGGCTCGGAATCTTTTGGCCATTTAGGCACCGTGCCGATATCATCTTTTTTTTAGAGAAAAAATTTTTCTTACTCTGATACAACGCCCTCAAATCGGGTATCACGCAAGAGGCCTGGCTAACATGCCCGAACGGTGCACTTGGAACTTATGGCGTCGGAACTCTAAATGTACTAGAATAGCCTAGGATAGGTATAGGGCAGACATGTAGATACCAAAACACAACATCTCCACAGCAGTCAATTCCTTTAAAAAAGAAAATACAGCAGTGATAACCCGCCAGGAGAGCCATGGCCTACATCGATTCAGAGCGGCTTAGCGACGATACCGCTCAGCGATTTTTCCATTGCTACTATCTTTATAGATGTCCTACATTTTGGCCGGTTAACTACTTCCTAAAATGAATTAGCACACGGGATATTAAAGCGTGATCTTCATGTCTTTACAAGTGGCCTCTCAGAGATGTTTGAATCATTTGACGGTACTGTGAGCCGGCAACACATCAAGACCAAGCAGGTTCAGTATTGATTTCGCCTCCGCCATGACCTCCTCCACATAGTGCGCGGTAGAGTATCCAGCTACACTCTAGGAAAGGGCCTCGATATAAAGAGTCGCTTTCTTGGCCCAGAGAAGATACCAGAGTGCTCTGGAATCACAAAACAGACCCTTGGCTCCCATTGTATTCATACAGTCAAGCAATGTACTAATAGTAATAAGCAACTATAGCTACATCACTTCCGCCAGCACTGGTAGCTATATACTTTCGAAGAGTTGCCTCCAATTGATCCTCGTACAATTGTGCTTGGTCCGGCTATAGTCCGATGTCGTGACCGTCTGTGAGGTAGCGGGTGCTGACTTTACCACTACACCACAACGCCAAAAGGCCCAGGATGACTTGGTAGGTCATCCAGTCAGCGTACTATATGTCAGGTCCCTGACACCGTCCCACCTCTCAGGCTATATCAACACAGGATTCTTCAACACAGCGCAAGCCATCAGCATTTGAGCATGTTATTGTGTAAGAGAATCTCAGTACAGGGAATCAAGGCGGCAGGGATAGAAAACGCGGAGCTAGAGGAAGAAGCGGTCGCGGAGGATGAGAATGTTTGATAATGGGCTTAGCGGTCAGATATCTAGTAGAGGAGTGATCTCGCAGAATACTCAACAAACAGCTTCACAAGCTGCCTCGGAGGTTGCTTCGCGGCGCGGGAGTAAGTCAGATGAAGCTAGCGATCTGGAACTAGACTAGGAAACGAGTAACATTATATTGAAGACATCGAACTAATGCACAAGTATGCCTTAATTAGGGGCCCGATATATATACGTCATATATTATGATATGTCCTCGGGGGCTATACTACCGACCCCTACATAGATCGCTAAATATCGGCGTTGGCCGTTCCATCTGCGAGCATCTCCTTAAGTGAGAATATATTTGACCAGGATTCTCAAGACCCTTTTCAAATCACCGACACAATGGTCACATCGATGCATTAGATATCTCGTTCAAATGAGGGGTTCCGGGCCAGTGTGATCCCTTGTTGTCTGCACGGATCGGGACCGTGTGCTTGTTATTATAACTAATCCTCTCTGAGCCATGCCCTAATTATCTAGTAAACTGCATCACCCTGTTCACGTTGCTTGCTGACTTGGATCTTAGCCGTGGTAGATACTGTGATCTGATTAGCTTTGGTGGCTTTCCTATAGAATCGCCGCCCTGTCTAGCATGAAAACGACTCCCACAATTGATCTGCTTATCCCAGGTAAAGTTGATGTCTAAATACCCTGGCACTTGGTTGGAAGATACCCGCCTACATCTCATGCGGAGATGACCGTTCATTCGGCGATTGATACTGATCCCTGAGAAATTTAATAGTCCTTGATTTCGAATCGGTCTAGCAGTGAAACCCTGCTTGATTCTTCACGACGCCCAGCTTGCTCTGTTGTCAACGTAGGCGTCGGGCAGGGTGGGCTTGGTTCTGTCCTCAAAGACGCATGCGGAGGTCTACGGCCTTGGATCTCATTTCAGTGCTCTAGCTAAGAGCTTGCAGCCTTGTGTTAGTCTCGCGCCGGCTGTTCTGGGTCATACGAAAACTTGAGATACATGTACCCAAAGGCGCTGTGTAGACATGTACAATTTGCTTGCGCGATGCCGGGTGAAAGTGTTGTTGACGCCTCCCCGGTACATTTCAAGGTCTCCAAAGGTAATAGTACATATCCTAGAGAATCGATTCGTATTGTTGATGTGAATTTGTTGTAGTCCTAGATTTCATAAACCCGCTATTGCAACTATGGTGTCAGAATGGCGAGTAGTACTTATATACTTCTCAAACGACAAACCCGGCATTTTCAAGTAGGGTTATAGCACCACCACCACAGGACTAAATCAAAAATCGGACAGCTTATTATTATAGCATTTTGAGTAACTAACAAAACTAAGGAGCGGAAATTTTGACAAGCTGTTATTAGGTTGTCGAAATTGTGTTTAAAAACCAGTGATTTTGGAGGGTTTTTAGCAAATGAGACACCAGTTTCAGGGTTTCCTCCAGTTTCCGTTTTGTTCCGAAAATCAAAATAGCAGGTAGAAGAATAACTGCGGCCACCTTTCCTCAAATGATCATAACGGAAACCATTGTTCACCGTTTTTACTCCCATTATCATACCGGCCGGTGATGTAAGGAGTCCTTGCAGTCCATCTGGTCTGGATTAATTCCTTTCTCAGACGACCTCAAAGAACCCGAAATCACGTATTGCGTGATTTTCACATATAATAGTTAGTAGTGCGAAGGTCATGCACACCTATTGGTGGGGATGAGGATCAACTTCGAGCGCTCCCATACAAATGGTCAAACTTACAGGCCAGTTTACACCGTAACTAAAAGACTTGTTGAAAAATATCTTCTATAGATTTATTCTCCAATATCGAAATAATACTTCTATGGACGTCAAATCTTAACTAGGATCATTTTTGTGGCTAAAGTCCGGTTCTCGTTCAGGGTATTTTTGGTGTTGGTTTCCTTGTCCGGCACCATATCTAGAAGACGAAGCAAGTTTATGTGCTTTATGTAGCATAGTATCTTTGTGGTAGGACAGCTGTGTAGCTGCAGTAGACTAAAGCCCAAATGGTCGAATACATTCAAGTTACATACCGGGTCCGAGGGTCTTATCTTCATTTCTATGATCCAGAGGCGTAGGTACCTGTCCGCTGACACTTCTATCTTCATTAGCGAAGATCATCATTTGATTAACTATTGAGACCCACGAAGTCTGCGTTGCTTTTACGCGCAAATTCAAAGTGGCGCCTGAATATTATTTACACATTGGCCCCAGCAAATGTCCTCGCTTACTACCGTTTGAAAATAGGATTCGAGACGGAACTTAATACTTATATGGAGGTTATAGCGCATCTCCCGACCCTAGTATCAGTAGTAATTCTCAAGCTTTCGTCTCCAACCTGTTACACATGTATTCTATTAAGGTAGATGGGCTCAGTAAGCGCTTCGAAAGCTTGTTAGCTACCATCTCTGCATTCACTAATGTAATAGGAGTGGAAATTAATTAACTGAATGATATAGTTATCAAAAAACTGAGTCTATTCGCGGTAACAGTACGCCCAGACCGCCTTCTTTTCCGCTTTCCTCATTGGGAACGGGCGGAAAGCTCTCATCAGGAGCGACGCAGCGACGCTCTTTCGGGGTTAGCGCATATGACAGTTTCTGGAGGTTTTGTTGCTTCCTATCATAGATAGTTACATAGGTGCTTCATCGAAGGGAATCCCTTTTAGGGGGCCACCTCAGATATCTCTAAGTTATTGTTAGTATTGTTAGCATAGTAGCTACTAAAAGTCACCTCAGCTAGTATTGATTGGTTATTCTTACCACTTACAATATGAAGGAAGTGCCTTCCTTTTCCATTCGATGCCACTTTTTCTTTGGTTCCTTCACTGGACTTTCCCCGCAGCTTCTAGGGCCTTTTTTTTCCTTTCTTTCCCCTACCTTTAATTTTTCCCACCGTAAGCTTGATCCAAAGCAGGATAGGAATCTACCTGGATCGAGCACACACCTCTGCAATTCAGAAATGGCCGATACTATTACGGTCGACAATTAGTTCTTCTCGATGAATTCGGGCCTGGCAATATTGATTGAGGCTTACAGTTCTCTTACTATTACGCCACTTATGAAGCTAACCGAGTCACTTTAGTACCCATGCATCCGATTGCGGCTCTTTCTCTGACGGGGAATCGGACAAGCCGCCCCAACACCGGACTATTTGGCTATAATGCCGGTTTTTATTTCAGTGATCCCATCCCTACCGATCCGCTTGATATTACCAGTATCCCTGCCTCCGCGACTCCGTTCCTACTGGCTCATACGGACCAACAAGCCATGAATTCTATACAAAACCGGGCAAAAGGCAACGGGTTTGCGGTCGTTCTACGACGTATAGATCGAGATCGAGACAATCAAATTAGTGGCCGAGACCTGGTCTGCACCAAGGGTCGCAGCGCCAATAATAATCCAACCAAGAAACCGAAAAGCCGGTCCCAACGTGAGGACTGCTCGTTCAAAGTATCAATTTATCAATTCAGCGTCGTCTACAACAGAATGCGTGGGTCACTAGAATACTTCGTGGAGAGCATTCTCATGGCCCAAACCGACCACAATCACAGGCGGCTCACCGTCGTCAATCTCTTATCACGCACTGGGATACTATTATTGCACAGCTGCCACAGGGAGTCCGTACCAATGCTATTTTAGCTGAGCTACGTGACCAAGACCCAGGTTGTCTGGTTGAAGACCGAGATATTTACAATCTTCATCGTAGCCTTCATCTTGAATTCTTAGCAGGCAGAACATCTACCCAAGCATTAGTTTCAACTCTTGCCGGGAGCGGGGATTGGAAACTAGTGTATGAAGTGGAAGAAGACAGAATTCTGTTGATGTTTTGTATGCATAAGACTTCTATCCAAATGCTTTCACGAAAACCTGGTGTTCTTTTCATGGACTGCACCTATAAAACGAACCGGTACAAGATGCCTATGTTGAACATCATGGGAATGGCAGCGACAGGGCAATCGTTCTTTGTTGGTTTTGGCTTTATATCTAATAAGCAGGGAGATTTATATAAATTCGTTCTTAATGCACTGAAGAAGGTCTATACAGATCTTAGTCTGCCTGCCTTGGAGACGGTAATCATTGATAAAGATGATGCATTAATCAATACAATCGAAACAGTTTTCCCGGCAGCTAATATTATCCTTTCCATTTGGCATATTAACAAGAACATATTAGCTAAAGCTAAACTCGCTATTCAACGAGCGTTGATTCGAATAAGGGCCATATCCGATGATGGATTTATATCGGCTATCAATGAGAAGTGGAAGTGGATGCTTCGTCTTTGGATGAAAGCAGTGCTCGCAGCCGATGTCGCCACCAAGACCAGGGAATGGAATGAATTCAAATGTCAGTATAGCAATGAAGTATTTGCAGATCTTGTCGTTTATATTGAGCACGAATGGGTGAGTCCAGAAACTGCACAACGATTCCTTCATTGCTATACACGCAATTTTCTTACACTCGGTAGTGCCGCATCATCGCGAGTTGAAGGCGGCCATCGTGTTCTGAAGCGAGACTTCGAGGTCTCCACAAAGGACCTTCTTGAGACAGTTAGGTGTTTTGAACGCCCGGTTCTTCGCCTTCACAACCAGGTTGAGAGAGATATTGCGAAGGAGATTAGCAAACCGTCAATCCTTTCATTAGGTGTCGATTCGTTCAGGCATGTACTGGGGAAGATATCCGGATTTGCATTATTGAAGGCCCTCGCGCTTTATAATCAAATCGGAAAACAGCGAATAAAGCCTCATGACGGAACTACATTCAAATCGCAGGGAATACCCTGCATCCACGCTCCGATGGAGCTTCAACGCCACCAACTTCCACTGGAGACGTTCCACTTCAATCGCCAATGGTGGCTGAGACCGATTCTCGAACGACTTGACCCCCGCCTTTTATTTCAGGAACCAGCAGTCGTCAAAACACGTGGTCGCCCAACAGGCTCCCAGAACCGGCCGAGGGATAATAACAGCGCTAGGCGGGTAGAGGGGAACAAGGACCGGGACGGGGACGGGGATAACTACACTCAACATGCATGGGCAGGCGGGCGGGTGGGGAAAAGGATGAGACTACTATGTTACCACCGTACTTAATATTTTTTTTTCCAATAATGCCAGTGTACACTATCATGTTGGAATTCTGCCGTTCTTCTTAATAAGATAAGTCCGAAAGAGTCTGGGCGTACGGGCCAAATAACATTAGCCTATATCCATCGATTTTGTTATCATCTCTTGTTAATGATAAATTACAGAATGTAGTACAACCAACTAATTTGCGCCGTTGCCCTAGCACCATTTCCCCCATATGTAACCCCGACCAAGAGGAAAATTGAAGCATTAGGAAAAAAAGAGTAAAGAAAAAAACGGTATCCATCCAAAACAGATCACATCAGAGAATTTAAAGATACCATGAACTTTATTAAGTGTCACCACCTGTACGCCGTAGAATGCTAAGTTTGTCATTGGCCCGAATGAATGAATTATGAATGGGTTATAAGACCAACAAGAGGATGAGGTGAAAGTGTATTGGCAGAGGTGGTAGGAAATGCTCAGCGGACCGAGACTCCAGACCGGCTTGTGAACATCCGCGCAGCAATGTTCATGGAAGCCAGTTCCTGGAAGAGCAATTTGGCTGCATATGGAATGTGTATTTGAGAAATTCGATGTTTGTTATTACACAGGCGGCACTCGAAGAGGCCTTTCTTTAGTTTTCTATATTAGATGACTCGGTTAGCATTACATGCCCCAGTTCAGATAAGGGGGAAAGCAAGGCAGGAGAGGAGGCGACCGCGATATGAAACAGTAGACAGATTAAAAGGAGTCACATACGCGATGGGAGTCATAAGCCCACAGTCATCACAGATATGGACACGGAACGGGTCAGACACGTCAAAGAGACGCTCCTTCAGGAACGCGCTGGCGCCATGGGCGATCATACAGTCACGTTCCATCTCTCCGAAACGGAGACCACCATCTCGGGCACGACCTTCTACCGGCTGCCTTGTCAAGATCTGAGTCGGGCCACGCGCGCGTGCATGGATTTTATCATCCACCATGTGTCGCAAACGCTGATAGTAAGTTGGGCCCAGAAATACTTGCGCTACGAGTTTACGCCCGGTATGCCCGTTATACAACACCTCGAATCCACGGGACTGATATCCATGTTCACGGAGAAGCCGTGAAATAGAGTCAACGGTCACATCAGTAAAGGGTGTGGCATCACCTTCATATCCACGGAGGGCGGATACTTTACTGAGCTGACACTCGATTAAGTGGGCGATGGTCATACGAGATGGAATGGCGTGTGGGTTGATGATTAGATCTGGAGCGATTCCCTCCCGTGTGAAGGGCATGTCTTCTTGTCGATAAGTAATGCCGATTGTTCCCTTCTGTCCATGACGCGAGGCGAATTTATCACCAATTTGAGGAATCTTTGTGGTTCTCATTCGCACCTTGACGAACTTTAGGTCGTCATTACTTGTAGAAATGAGAACTTGATCAACAATACCACTTTCGGTGCTGCGCAAGGGCGTAGAAACATCCAGCTTCGTGTGCGCCTTGGTCCGTTGACCGAGCTCTTCCGCCTCCGGCGCTAGGGGCGCGGTTTTGCCGATAATAATATCTTCGCCAGAGACCCGAACACCAGGTGCAATGATTCCGTCTTCGTCGATCTTATCATATGTGCCTTTCCTCATACCGATAGTGTCAGAACGCATCGGCTTCTCAAATCGCTCCACCACCGTCAATCCAACCATTTTCTCGGAGTCGGTATAAGTTCGGTAAAATAAGCTCCGGAACAGGCCACGGTCGATACTGCTTTGGTTCATGATGACGGAATCCTCCTGGTTATAGCCCGAATAGCAGGCAATGGCGACAATAGCGTTCTGTCCTGCGGGAAGTTCTCTGAATTTGAGGAACTCCATCGAGCGTGTCGTCGCCAACGGCTTCTGCGGGTAATACAAGATATTCGCCATGGTTTCCATGCGCTGATCGAAATTCGTAAGGAACACACCCATCGCTTGTTTGCCCATGGCAGACTGGTAGGTGTTACGAGGAGACTGATTATGGTCTGGGAAAGGAATGATGCTGGCGCATATGCCCAGAATCATACTTGGGTGAATTTCACAGTGTGTCCATTGATGGGCTTTCTGGCTCAGAATCGATCGCACACGCTTGTTGGAGTCACCCTCTTCCGGAAGAGTATAACCGGCTTGAATTTGTTTCGAAATCTCAAGATCTTCAGGTGACATCACAATCATGATGGTCTCTTCCTCCTCCGCATCAACATATTCCACAACCCCCGACTTGACAAGACCATCCCAACCGAAATACCGTTCTTTGCGCTCCGCCGGCTCGAGGTCTGGTGGTATTTCTTTGTCTTGCTCGAGTTTCCGGATATGTTCTTTACTGAGGGCAAGTGACCCACAGTTCTCGCTCTTAGAGTCGTTGTCAATGACGAAAAGTGGCCTGCAAACACGACCAGTATCGGTGAAGATCTTGAATTCACGGTCACGGATGTCCCTGACCAAGCTGACCTCATGCGAGATCATATTGCGTCGACGAAGCGAGAGAATTGTGCTAACAAGATGAGACGGATCTCTGTGTATTCCAACCCAGACGCCGTTAACGAAGACTTTTGTTGCATTGGGAGTAACTTGCGGTTCGAATTCTTCTAGCACTTCCATGTTACGCTGGATCATGAAGTCAATAATCGGCTCGCTTGGTGTCCCAACAGTGATGTAGCACATTAAAGCTAAATTCTTGACCAACCCACAAGCTTGACCTTCTGGGGTCTCCGCCGGACATACAAGACCCCAATGCGTGTTATGGAGTTGCCGAGGCTTTGCGATCTTGCCATCACGACCTATGGGTGTATTTGTGCGGCGAAGATGGGACAGAGTGGAAGCATAGGTATAGCGACTCAAAACTTGGGAGACTCCGGCTTTGGAGCTCATTGCTTTCTTTTGCTCACCCCAATTGCCTGTCGCAAGTGCATATTTCAGCCCTCCCGTCAAGGTGCTGGCCTTAACGCCGATGTTTAGGTAAATTTCTCTATTCGTCTCAACACATCGTTGTACGTATCTCTGCAGATCCCGGGTCAATCTGGTGAAAAGGGTTCGAAACAAAGTTGCCAGAAGTGGACCAGCGAGGTCAAGCCGCTTCTTTCCAAAGTGATCACGATCATCGACATCCCGACGTCCCAAGGCGCACTGAAGTAGTTTATGAACCATATAGCCCAAGAAGAAGGCCTTTCTGGTTTCGCTGCCTTCACTCTGGGAGATATGTGGTAAAAACTCCTTTTGTACGATCTCTCGTGCATATCTCACACGCCTTTCATGATTCATACTTGTCTGCGAAGAGCCTCTCTTACTAATGAAATCAAGCGCGACCTCACGATCCTGGATGACAAATCCTTCCTCTATACACGGCTTTAGCATCTCCAACATTGGGGTATCATTCCGGTCGTAGCAGATATGATTTAGGATATCTTCATCCGAAACAACACCGAGTGCGCGAAAAACGACCACGATCGGAATATCTGTCTTGATATAGGGTAATGACGTCCTGATGGTTGGACCGAAGCCTCCCTTCGCCGCATCTCCCTTTGCAAAAAGTTTAAGGGACAGCTGAGATAGAATTCTGGATCCTTTCTCGACAGCGCTTCGAATTTCCGCGACGTACGGAGTGGGGCTTGGTGGTGCCTTCTTGAACACCTGAACAATGTTTCCAGCGCTCCGTTCTTGTGCAATTAGGACCTTCTCACTACCATTAATGATAAAGTAACCACCCGAATCGTAAGGGCACTCGTTCCAATTGTACAAGGACTGTTCGCTGAGATCCTTGAGAATGCAATATTTTGACTTCAGCATGATAGGCATTTTGCCAATAAAGATATTCTCTTCCTCAGCCTGATCGGGAGGTAATTCCTTTTGTTCCCAATGAAGATATGTGCCTCGGCTCTTCCGCTCTTCATCGGCATCCCCGCTATCCTCATCGTCACGGTTAGCGACAAGTCGCTCCCGACCTTCGGTAATCCTCTTTGTGATCCCTAGATATAGCGGGCTGGCATAGGTAAGGTTGCGTAGACGCGCTTCCTGAGGTAACATGATGCTGGTTGCACCATCGCCTTCAGTCATCGACGGTCGAGCCAACATAACTGTACCGAACTTGAGTTCATATCGACGCAGAACAACCGGATCGATTTCATCTTCCGATGGGGGAATAGTTTGATCAAGGGTAACCTGGCCTTGCTCCTCCACTAGTTCCTGCATAGTAGAAGAGATGAACTCATCGAAGGAGTCCAGCTGCTGGGATACCAGGCCTTTGGACTCGAAGAAGGACGAGATAACCGTCCAACAGTCCTCCGACGTGATTCCTTCCTCTGCCTCCTCATAATATTCCTCCTCGTAAACCTCATCATATTCCGCCATGTTGGAAAGTGTAGACGACGAGATTCCCGAAAATACGCGACCATAGAAAGACCGTAGGAAAGATTGACCACTCTCAGCAAGGAATAGTTAGCGAGTCCAACGCACTGCTGCCAGGAGGATCAGAATAGTAATCGATCCCCCTTCCTAAATGACTGCAATATCAGAACTCCCGCCCACCGGGGAGGTTGGAAAAATGGCGAGGTCGGCTTTCCCTAGCTGCAAGAGGTAGAGTTGAAGCTGGGATTACTTTGATTCCAGAAGGCTAAACTTTAACTCAAGATGGTTAGCGCCGCGCCACCACAAAGCAATTACTAACCAAGTTAAACTAACTACAAGTACTAGTAGTTAGTTATATTGGGAATTTCACTATCGTACCTTATTCTTACCTGAACTTCAAGGTATAGTTACTGGAAGGAACCTGAGAATTTGAGAATTTCCCTCTTCTTACGTTTGTATTTGTATCTAAAGCAACTTATTATTACCTGTGCTCTGCGGAATCGACAGATAACAAAGAAATTCTAGCGCTTAAAAGTAGTTCTTTTTTTGGGCCCATGCGGGGTAGCGCACTCTTCTGGTCGGGACAAAACCCTAGGCCAGCTATGGGTTGGGGAAGGATCCCCTGGCAGATAAGCAACGATGTGATTGCCTTAGCCCTCTTCCTGCGTTAAGCACCTTATAATAGTCTGCAGTACTGCCAGCATCAGCCAGCACAGAACATAACCACATGCTTGGGCGTCTGCCTATCCAGGTACCTGTGTAGCCACGCCACACGAGCTTGCTTCCCCTCAGAAGCCACTGCTCCTTCCACCTTACCCTTCGCCAGACGTCCAGTGTTTTCGCATCCACCAGTTCTCAGCCCCTTGGTATTCGACTGTCCATTGTCGCCTGCCCGCTGCTCTACTTCGGCCTCGTAAACCCTGTGGGGCATTATATACAAAGAGGATTCGTTAACTAAAAGGAAAGAGGAAAGAAAAGATATGTATATCGGCTCCGGACATGCTACGGAGACGGATATGCGTAGAGCCGAAGGTAATCAGAAATGAAACCGTAATGAATGTAATCACATATTCTAACTTCTCACAACTGTAACGTAGCTTTTGATTTAATAACATTTGTATATTATCCTACTACATTCAATGTGGTAAGGCTTATACATTATTCATATTAGGTGATCAATGAATCAAATGTGAACACTATATTACATGGCACCAGTAATCGGCTAGATTGAGTGCACCCACATTATATATATCATGAAAGAAACCGCAGCAACGTCCCCAACATATCTTTCAGATCTCTTTCACCCACATCTTCACCACTAAGGCCCTCAATTTGCTCTGTGGAGAGGACTGGAAGTTAGTCCGGAGTGTGCATCGTTATAGACGCTCAGTGCTCACCTTGCAAAGTGCGCCTAATGAGGGACAAATCCTCGTCATGGTCTGCCAACAAAGAAGCTACCTTGGATTTTGCTCCATCATCTTCAGCCACAAGCCAGGCGAGGATAACATCGATTATCTGGATTTGGCAGGGCTTGAGCGGAACGAAGAGGACAAGTCCTTTGGTAACATACCTGCAATGAAAAAAGACCGGCGTCGAGGCGCCGCGCTAGCCATCCGCTAGCCATATCCGCTTGATCTTCTTTATCTAAAGCCCGGTGCTCGGTTTCCATGGTCTGTTCAAGTGGCGCCAACTTGGCAGCATACTCTCGTCTCAGTTTAATTAATTTTTCAATTTTTTCGTAATCCTTCTCCACAAATTTAGCTAGGGTGCGAATCCGCGCTGCAGAGTTGCCCGGGAGCAAACGGAGAAGAGAAGCGAAAATGCCAAGGAGGTGTTCGATGGTCTCGCTTTCTTGCTACGATGAATTAATACTGCATCATGTCTCATTCCAAGGGAAGGGCACACAAATCCAAACCTTCTTCATAAACATGCCAAAGATCGTCCTTAGTCCCGCAACATCAATGAGACGTTCACAAGCGGCTGTACCGCCCTGCCCAGACAGGACATGATCGAGAACACGTAGCGCCCTTTGCTTGCTTAATTTCCCTTCTTTCAACATGATCTGTGCGAGTTCTACCCCTTCGCCTTCAACGAATTGGTCTTTGCCCTCATTTTCATCAACAACACAGGTGAGACAGTCGAAAAGATTCTCCATATATTCCTCCTCGTCAGAGTCATTTTCTGGGTCGCGCTTTCGGTAGACACTGAGTAGCTGAAGGAGCGCATCAACCCCGTTAGACTGAGCGAACTTTATACGGTTTTTTGAAGACGATTGTAATAGTATCGCGAGTATTTCCGTAGCATACTGCTTATTTTGACGCACTGGTCTTTCCTTCCGCTGTATACGGATCAAGAGCCACGACATGACATTAGCGTCCTGTCCGATTCTCTCGGCAATCGTCACTTGTGAAGCGATATTTTCAAGAACGCCTGCCGTGCCAAAGCTTAACAGTTGTGAAATTTTAACCCATGAGATAACATACTTAAAATGTAATATACTCCGGCCCTATCGGCATCGCTGTCCTCGCCCAATCGGGTGAGATTTTGGGCCAGCAGTTCGATCAAATCGGCATCCAACTGGAGAGGTTAACATTTGACACGACGGTGCCAATTTTTCCATACCGCTGCATTGACAAGACTATCCCACTGTGCCTGCTCAGTCTCCACGTCCTCATCCGTTAACTCGCTAATAGTTTGGATAGCATTGATAGCGATGTCGGTATTTTCATGCGACAAGAGCGACACCAACGAGGCAACACCGCCAAGCTTTGAGAACTCCTCGTATAAATCCGGATGCTCTGAAAGAACTGAAAGAGATTTGATGTCCGAGTCTAGATCTGCTTCTGAAGCCATGAATCTAGCACCATCAGCGTTATCCAGAACTGAAAATGAAGCTGAGCTCCGTCCTTAGAACATACTTTTGCGGATGATCTTCGAATTTTGCTCGGAGCTCTGCGTTCTTTGATATTCGCTTTTCGAAATTGGTCGCAAGTTTTCGTAGCCAGGCGATATCGATTTTCTCCGGCTGTAAACGGAGGAAGTTAATAGTGGACATAAATGAACGGGACGGGGCCGGGTTAGAACCCTTCCCATACAGCTGCGTCTCCCGTGTCTTGCTGATCAAGAAAATCCATAGCTCGAGCAGTTTCCTGACCCACACCTCCCCCAAAGAAACGACCCTCTTCATCATCCAGTATATCCCCTTGATCAAAATCAGGAGGTAGCTCTGGGCCGGCAAATTCGCTTTCCTCCTCTTCGCTAACATTTGCCATTTTTCCTTTGTCTCTTACCCCCGCGACTGCTCCTAGCTTCGCAGCTTTATAAAGCTCATCTTTAATGCCGAGTTCGCGTCAGCATATTGTGGCACCTTGATATAAGCAGCATCAGGAAACGGGAAGAATGTACTCGGGTTATGGCCATTGAAGGGCTCTAGCTTCCGTTTATTTCCCGATACTACGGGTTTCTTATAAGTTTATCAGCACAAGCCCATCGGGAAAACTAATTAGACATAATACCGTGAAGGGTTCATCTATGCTTGTCATTGTCGTAGGCAGGTATGTTGCGCGAGGATCTATAATCTATAGCTTCTATCCTTGATAACCTACCTCGATATAAAGCATGTGACAAACGCCAAGCCATCAGTCAGCAATTTTCTGTGCCAGCCCGACCGGGGAAACCTATTTCCCGGATACCTTATTTACTCATAACCCTCAAGGCTAAAATAGTCGCATTACCATATGGTGCCTGGACAAGAAAAACCAGCACCAAAGCTACCCTGAACAAGAACCGGACTTTAACCATAGAAGTATTATTTCGATATTAGAGAATAAATCTATGGATCTATCGGCGGCCCGCTAAAATATTTAAGTATCAGCCTGAAAAACGCACATGTTACATGCTAGCACTTTAGTGTCACCCGCAACATTTCACCACTATGTCAACTTACTCACCGTCAGTGTTGCTGACGCCAAACTTCAACATCGCAGTCAAGCCCGAAATTCTATTTCTTATGTTGAGCATACAGAACCTACAAAATAAACTGTTCCCGAACTGCTACTACTCATTCATCCTCATCGTCGGTAGTCTCTTCCAGTTACTACCCTCAGTGAATACCGCGTGTTCAACTAAGTAGGCAAGATGGCCATCATCTTCATCAGGGTTCTCCAGCGGAGCCAGTCTTTCTAGCACTGGAAGGAAGAGTTGTTCCTGGCTGAGATAGCTAGTGAGGTCCGACTTGTTAAGCTATACTGGGCGGTGCTGTCGGTACAAATGGTCGCGATGTTGAGGCCGGTGACGGGGACTTAGGAGAAGAAATTGTAGTGCATATAAAAGAGTGTTCTTTCCAAATCCCATTAAAGAGCGATTATTATTCTACAATAGAGTCACTATCCCACTCTTAACTACAATTCTGTAGGTTCCATATAGGTAGGCGATTCATTAGGCGTCAGCAACACTGACGGTAAGTAATAAGTTGGGAACATAGTGGTATACTAAAGTGTTAGTGGTAACATATTGGCTGTAAGTGTTTTTTAGGCTTATACTAAAATCGGCGGAGATACCACTTGATACTTGATAGGGTAGCTCGGAACTGAAAGTTCCACCGACGCCTAACTTTGGGGTCGTCTGGATAATCCCTACATGTATGATAGATGAAGAAGACTTGTAGAATTATCGGTCCTAGCGTAAGTACCAGACATTAATCCTGATTAGGTAATAAATCACGCCTTAATTTCCCTTGTCCGGCACACATTCATTAGGAGGTACCTAGAAGCGGCCAGTAACCCAAAGCGGTTTGGTCACCATGGTTCGTAGTGTAACGCCTCAAACCCTAGACAGAATGTACTATTGCTGTGATATCTAGAGGTATGATAATATAAGAGGAAAGGAAGAAAGAGAATGCTGGGACTAATATAGAATATAAAATATTTATGTATGCGGTCCTTCCGGGCCTAATCCATTCTAGCCCCCAGCCTATCCACTTAGTCATCATCTCGGACCAGCCTCATTATAGTAGAATGGCTCGGCTCCGACGACGTCACATCTCAAGTCATATTCATAAAACATTCCCTTGTTCCATTTCAGTTTGTCAGAGTCCTTGGGTGGGCAAACCTGACAATGGCTGCAGAAGCGTCGATTTCAGAGCCGCTTCAAGATTTCATCCTTGACGCCTTGTCTGGCTGGGATGCATACACAGCCTTGATTATTATCGCAATAGTAACCTTTCTTGGATATTCCCTGATGTCCTCAAAAGATCCGGATCTTCACCCGTATCTACTTGCGCGGCAGGCGACGGAAGCCCCAGTTAGACAGCCCGGCGAATCCGCAGTGTTCAGGGGCTTGGAAACACCTCACTGGCTTCCACTGAAGACTGGGCTGAACATCAAGGATCCCAAAGCGCCAAAATGGACTGCAGGAAGAAACGGTGACCTTCGTGATATCTGGAAGGCTGCTGTGCAAGGTGTGCAAAATAGCAATGGTGTTCCACCTAGAGAATGTGCCAAAATCTACACCGTACTAGGAAAGAATGTGCTAGAGCGAAGTTTGGAGGATATAACACAGGAAATCAATGTGGTAGGCAAATACATTAATGAAGCGAAACCTATCAATGTCGCTCTTTCTCTCTCCGATTCCGTCGAGCTTCTGGCTTCTATATTCGGTTTGTGGCAATCCTCCCTTTACAGAGTTCAAAATATTGGGGCTGAGTAATCGTTATAGCTGGAGCATTTTACGGTTTTCATATTTCCATCATACCACATCATACTCCATCAGAACTGCTATCGACGTATCTTCAGACAACGCAAGCACAGATTTTGATCGCAGAAGCTGGAGCTGTCGACCTATCTGTCATTATGGAAGCTAACAAGCAGCTCAACCACGTTATCTGGGTCGTAAAACAAGGCAGTAGACACATGGAGTGGAATGTGGTGCCCGAAGGAATTGGTGGTGATTTCAAAGTATCCGTCTGGCATGAATTGGTTAAAGATAAGAAAGACTCTGTAGGGTCCGAAGTTCCTGCATGGGACCTGACAACCAAAACTCCGTCTATCACCAGTCTTTGGCCATCCTCAACAGGAGTCGGGGAACTTATAGAGTACACGCCTCAAGTAAGTCCTCAGTTTAAAGTGCTAGCCCGTGCTAACTGTTAAAACCAGACCCTTGTGGCTGCTATTGGCGCTTTGTCCTCGTGTTTACCTCCATCCCAACAGCTGACTCCTCGGGATCTTGTCCTCTCAGTTGATTCACTCTCCCACCCGTATGCATTATGCTGGATAATGGTGGCTCTCTTTTCAAATGCGTCCATTGCCCTCACTTCCGTCGCCGGGGAAAGCGTCGATTTCGCTTTAGCTACCGCCGGAGTGTCACCAACAACCATCATTGCTTCTTCGCGCACTCTTTGCGACTACCACAATGAATTTATGGGGCCACATACCGGCATTATCTCAAAGATCGCTCGGTGGCTCCAGGCGCGGAGTTTAGATGCAGGAATGATGCCCTCACAGAACATGCTGACTCGGCTTGCCTATCTTGGGCCCACAGCTGAACTGTCCTTAGGAAAGCTTCGACTGCTAATCGCTTCATGCCGTATAGATGATGACCCAAATATTCGTTTGGGTACAAATAAATTAACCGACCTGAGAATTTTCACTGGTGCTCGCATCGTTTACGCTCTGGCAGTCCCTGGAGTCGCAGGGGCGGTCACTCAAACACATGTATTTGACTACAGGAATGATGGGTCCACACACTTTGGTGCTCCCTTAGGTAGTGTTGAGATCACCTTGACTGGCCACAGGGAGAACACCGGCCTCGAGAGAGCCGCTGAAGGAGAGGTAAAACTCATCGCTCTCAAGCCCCAAATTTATTAAAGTACATATTATTGACCCTTTGACAGATTACAGTTGCCGGCCCCGCGGCTGTTTCTAAGAGGGTATCGCTTCCAACTCGTGCGCGTTTTCGCCATGATAACACGTTGGAATTATGCAGTTGATGCCGCCCCATCAACACACAAAGTATATATCATTCAACACCAGTCACCAACTTTTCTTTCATAGATGTCAGAACCAACTCTGATAGGTCCAAGCGTTTGACCTATCACAGAATAGCCCTTTTTAGTCATGAGTATATGTTACAATTAGGGTGGAAGATCGTTCCCTCACTGTTATGTACGAAGTTCTTCTCTAAAGCCGGATGACGCTTTTCGATATGAGATGCTCTGTTGACGATGAAATCTTAAAATATGGAGCCACTTCAGTCCAAGTATGAGCGCTATTACTAGTAAAAGTACACATAGTATGCGTGGTTGATTGTGAACGGAAAGAAGTTAATTTCAATTCCGGTACAAGAGCAGGCTTTCCTTATAGCCTAGCGTTGGTCGTTGTCGAGCCTTTTCCGACGCTAGATTTCGCTGCTTCGTAATGAGGGTGCTGAGTTCCTCTAAACGTGCCTTTAGAGGCAAGCTGAGCGCCTCCTTGCTGATTATAGAATTGACCCTCAGAGCTAACCGTATTCCGTTCCATATCGGAATATTTTCTTGTAGCATCCGATCGACATGAGGCCAGTGCCGAGTCTCACTGTCGAAGGAACCTAGAGGCCAAGCAGCCAGCAGGCGTTCAGCGTAAGCCTGAGTACGGCCACCTTCATCCTCGCCTTTGAATTCATTGATAGTGCGCGCAGCGCTGAGCTCAAGCAGTACTCCAATGAGAAAGGGGCGACGCTTTGGATCCTTTTTTATTTCATGATTAATATGCTCCGGAGCCTCCATCAACATAACCGCTTGCTGGGCGAGCCTCAAGGCCTTGGCGACTACTTCGCCTTGGAAGTTAGCCGCTCGGACTTCTTGGTGAAGAGCGAAGAAAAATCTCTGGAGAACATTAACCTCTCTCAAGTGTAGACCCGTTCGCTTCGATTGCTTTGCACACTCGACAATTACACCAAGAGCATCAGATTCCCCCGCCTTACGAATCAACCACTCCCAGCGGCTCTGGCTGAGAAATCGACGAGACATCCGAAGGCCGGCCAAGAAGGGTAAGATGTTCCGCCAGTCTTCAATTGTCTTCATCAACGACACAACATCAACGATTTCCTGTTTTCTCGGCCGCGACTGAGGTTCCATAGGACGGAGTTGAAACGCTTCATCTTTGCCGATAGTGACAGTGACAGGTTCCTCCTCAAGCTTGTCCGCATATTTCTGGCTGAACATCAATTTCCTTTGCTGTTTCCCGAGACCAAAGGGGATAAAGAGTTCTTCTCGGAAGCGGTTCAGGATCTGATCAAGCTCTGGAGATGAGGTTGGGGAGAAAGAAGGAATGGCTGTCAGGGAAGAACAATTAGCCAGAATATTGAGATATGGAAGATAATTTGGAAACGATTCTACCATTTTTTGAGTAACTGCGAATGTGTCTGAGAGGAATCAAGGATCGAAGAATCGTTACTATCGCCCTCCGCGCCATTTTTGCAAGAGAACAAGTATGCAGCGTGGACCCTGGGAGTGAAAATAGTGTACTCCGGCGTTGACAAATTCAATGAGCCGGCGCTGGAGTAAGGAAAGAGGTTACCGTCAGGTTAATTCTCTAGAACTCTATATGCGAGGTAGGTTTTATTATTATCACATGATAGGCCCACGATTAAGGGACGTTAGCCCAGCCAGAAGAATCACGTGATCCGAAAAAAAATTTTTAGACGCTCGGACCATGATTCAGCACCTAAGTAAAATTATACAGTATGTAGTTCTACTGTTTTGGTATATAACCTAACCCTAACGTGATAATAGCTATTTATCATAGTTGCCAAAAACGCTCCATTCAACAAAAATTCCTTAAACACCTACTTATGGTTACCTCAATACCGATGGCGCGGCCATTCCTCTACCTGAGGTCGCTAGCCAGACACATGGAACCCTCGCGGATAAATTGGCGACGACCCCTTTCAACATTATATTCCGCAAAACCGGAGCCAATCCTTCTTCCCCCGAAGCTATCTAAGGATTTCTATTCTCAACTACCGCCGCGCCTCAGACCAGATCGAGGTGAGCTTCACATTTCATCATTGAAGTATTTACTACTCCTTCCACTCACGTCCATCCATCCCAATTGACCTTCATTTTGCAGGGCATAGAAAGATAAACGTTATCCCGCCTCCACCTACCGCCCTTTCAGTATGTAAGGACCCCATTGCCAGTATCACACAGTCCCAACTCACTGTCCTGGACTCAACCGGTGAACGCAAGGCGCTCTTTGACTACCGGCGGAATCCCAGGAGTGTGAAAGTTGGGGATATCCTCCGGGTGACCTTCAAAAGTGGGGATCCATTTTCGGGCGTCTGCTTAAGCATTCGACTGCGAGGTATTGACACCTCATTCTTGTTGCGCAACGAATTGACCAGGACTGGTGTGGAGATGTGGATCAAGGCCTTCAGTCCGAATGTTGAGAGCGTTGAGATAGTACAGAGGACAGAGAAGAGAAAGAGGAGAGCCAGGCTATATTATATGAGGTTCGTTCGCATTCTGCTCTCTCCTATACCATTCGCTAACAAGGTCTAGAAAACCTAAGCATGATTTGGGTAGTGTAGAGAACATTGTGCGGAACTACCTAAGACAGAAATCTGCCTTGACTGGTCGACCTGTCTCTAAGGGGAACGGAACGCAACCACGATGATTTCCTACTATACTTGTATATATAATAGGTGCGCATCTAGGACATCCAACTCTCCTTCCAACGTGCCTTGTCCCTAACTAGTGCTGAAGTTGATTTCTGTAACACAAAGGGAATACGGGCCTGTCTCTTGGATATTCTCATAATTTATATACGCTTCTAAGATCGATTCGCTACAATAAATTCCAAGTGGAAGCTATCTATCCCAAAAGCCTTCTCTTTCGAAGATCTCTAGATAAAAGTTACTCCGATAGTACTGTGGGCAAAAAGGATTCCACCTATGAACAACTACTTTAAAGGAAAACTTGAAACTCGGACAAATGAACCCGATCGCGTTCTCTTTTGCCAAGTCTATAGCCAAACCAATAATAGCCCATGATCAGATAGGCTGAACAGGTACCCGCTATACTCTTTTAATCCTTAGTCTTATTCACTATTCCATTTTGAAACTGTAGTCTGTGACGGACGGCAGTAGCTCAGCACTAGTGCATTTCGCTTGTCGCCTGCGGTAATCGATGAACACCTGACAGGTCAAACCACCAAGTCATCTACATGGTCATCTTCACTATGATCTATTATAGTGGCACGACCTCCTTCCCCAGTGGAATGGTGTATGCTTCTTCGACACCAAGGTTCGCGCGATGTTCACCCTCTATACAGATGCGTCGGGCGTGGGAATTGGGGACTATTTCATGCCAGGCTCAGGGTCTTTTGAACCCGTCACAATCCCATTGTCCAATGCTTTTCCAGTCCTCATCACTCGCCCGACCGATAGACCGTTCGATATCAACATATACGAGTTGGGGGCAATCAAGTTCGCGTTACAGACTTGGGGGGCCTATCCGGAGTTCCTCTTAAGTCACCGTCTTACAAATAATAAGTCTTCTAAGCTCGGTCTTATGAAGCAAACTCTCCGAAGCCCAGCCAACACTCCTATTCGGGAAGCGCTCCTTTCGGCCGCCGCATACGACTTTGTCCCGGACCCTGTATGGATAGAGGGTTCTACCAACACCCTTGCGGACGCGCTTTCTCGCCTTGCTGAGAATGCGCCCCACTGGCAGAATCGCTGTACTTCAACCCTCCAGCGTTCCATGACAGGTAGACACTCTTGCTCACCTCAAGCTGTCTTCCGATGCTTTATACTTTCTTTGGAATGGTCTATCCCCCGACACACGAGCTGGTTATAGCTCAGCAGCCAAATCATACGAATATTACTTACTGTTCCAAAGTAAGCATTACAGTGTGGCCTGCATCTGAACATGCCCTTGCCGAGTGGGTTATAGGTAGAGCTAAGGGCAGGCCTTTAATGCCTTTCCAAAATAAGGTGAAGCCCGAGACTCTTATGTCAATTCTCTCGGCTCTACGATCTGTCCATGTCAATAGCCGATACTCCCTAACCCCCTTGGCTGAAGAGAATTCTTGACGGCATTAAACGTTGCCAACCCGATTCTGCAAGGCCGAGCCCATTTCCCCGCATACATTAGTCAAGACTGTCGAATCCTGCTCGGACTCGGTTCAGGACCTCAACTTCTCCGTATCTTGCAAAGTGGCTTGGGCAGGCTTTCTTCGCTCTGACGAGTTTATCTACTCCGAAAAGGACCAGCCAGCCTTCCCGCAGCTTTATTAATACGAACCCCACCTGATCTGACGTCACCTTTAATGATAACTCCGATTACACGATTCTATGCCTCAAACGAAGCAGATGGACTATGATCATAAGGGCGCTGAAATAGTCCTGGCGGCGACCCGCGATGAGATCTATTCGGTAACCGTTCTCCAAAAGCTCTTTCAAGCCGACAAACAACCGCCCTCCACGCCCCTGCTCCGTTCAGAGACTGGGGCTTTCGACTATGACTATTTTGTCAATGCCTTACGGAAACACCTTCACACGATTGGAGACCCCTGAGCTGATCGCTACTCTGGCCATAGTTTCCGGAGAGGAGCAGCTCAACATACGACCGACAATGGGGTCCTGGGCCACGATATCCAACGGCTAGGCCGGTGGTCGTCCGATGCATTCAAGCGCTACTTCAACACCAGCTTCGCCCATCGGTACAGCTTGAAAAAACGTTTTCTCACAGGGAAAGCGCCACTGTTGTCCGTCTACCATTCAGGTAGTTCCCAACGTTCTGCCCCCGGAACCCCTAACGGTTCCCTCCTGCGCAGCCCGCTGGACATCAATCAGGTGGCAGCTGTGCCTGGCAATTCTATATGTCCTACTTCTTCCTTTCAGATCCTTTTCCACTCTCGCGTGCTGAGGGTCTACATCAACGATATGTGGAACTTTTGTTCTGAATGACAAGCCTGAATGTCTAACTCTAGTGAAAGATATTTCTCTTTTTAAATACTTATATACATGACTTTCATAAGAGCATAAACTGAGCATAACTGAGGCAATAATTCTTGGTAATGATGTCACGATACCATCACAACTCTACCAAAAATTACCCAAGTCCGGTAATCTTTATATAGGTTACTTAAAAGAGAGATGTACTATAGTCACTTAATGATTTCATAATGCTTTTTCTCGCTAGCCTATGTGCGCCGAGAATCACCCCGTTTTTGGCCTATCCCTCCGGAGAACTTTTACGCGACCGTTCCACTCAGGAGCTCTACGTTCCCATTACCAACTGGTTGTATGTCTGACCTACCTAAATACACGTGATTGAGATGCCCAGGGCTTATCCGCTTCTCCGGGGTTCAATACGGCGCAATTTCGCTGCGCAACTACGACCTCCAGGATATCTGACCCCTCCTCGTACGCACGTATAGCAGCATTTGAAGATGCGCGAGCCTCACGATCCTCTTCTTTTTGGAGACGATTCACGTCATCTGAGTGAGCACCCTGGCCTTTGAAAGAGCCTTCTTACCCGTATTTTCCTTTTCTTGATGTATCCCAGAGGTCTTATTTGCTTCGCCTAGATATCGACGTCTGCTCGAGCCTGAATCGCAGCCTTACTGCAATGTCCAACCTGCTAGGCCTTTATACAGGCGGCACCACTCGACCAAAGGTAATAGAATCGTTGAGCATATGCTTAACATAGCGGCCTAGTCTATTATATAGTTTGGCGCCTGACACTTACAGAGCTTTTCAAGCTTGCATTTGATGGGGGACTCAAGGAGACCATACAATCGCTCTGTACGCGAAATCTTGACCTCCGCAAACAACTCTTCAATCTCTTTCACGGACTTTGGAGTTTTCGGGCTTGTTAAAACGGGGTCGACGGTCGACTTCGGGCTAGGACTCGACCACAGAGCTCCTTTTCCTCTTCAGCTTTCTCCCACATATGGAGCCACTTCAAAACTGCTGAGGGACTATATGGAGCAAGTCCCGTGCCCTTCTATGCCGCCATAAGGGTTCCAGTAACAACAGAAATCATCCACTAGACGCCCACATGCGGCTCGGGGAGGGTGGGAAAGGCTAAAAAAGGCTAACACCGCAGGGTTGGAGGAGGTGGGCAGAGTGTGGCGGTAAGCAAAGGAGGACAATTCGTCGGTCCAGCGCGAATTGGATAAACCGCTATGTAACGTGGGAGCTGTATCCATCCATGATTAAAAGCCGGTATTCGCCATCCTTCATCTTGGGTGAAGTAGCTCAATCGAAAGCTTGGATAAACTCGTAGCTAAGGTTGTCATCAGTCCAACCATCCTCAGAATACGCATATATCCATCCGTCTCGATCGGCTTCCCTCTAAGCGATACCAGTTGGACCAGAGCTGTTCCCTTCCAAATAATAGGTCATCGGATTTCCTATTTATTTTAATCGATAGTAATACCATCACTGCGTGTATAACAGCTAGTAAGAAATCACTAAAGTTGTCAAAGTCATCACGTTCGGATGGGACAATGTCTTTTACCCAGGCCTATTACGATTTTAAAAAATAGCGCTATAGAACAACCTTTTGAGTACAGAGAAGCTCACTCAGTTCAATAGGATTGAAATCTGGGGGATACGGCGGAAACTTGACTATATAACTAGCGTCTTCGATGGTATCTCATACTCTTATCAATACGAATAGGGCAGTTATCCATAACAATCACAAGAGATCTCGTCAGACTGACGTTGAAGAGGCGGCAGAATGTCATTTAATCCATTGGAGAAAGAGATCCGCATACCAATAACCCTCTTTCATAGTCCTCATCAATGGTGGTTACGGCCAGAATGCTCCCATGTCTTCCTCGTCGAAACTCAGCAGGATACCGAACCTCCCGGACCCCAAGAGCTCGCCATCCGGTGCACTCATTAAAAATTGTTTCATCTAAGACAAAATACCCAGCAGTGTAGCGAGCCATATCTTCAAGATACAGTCTTCTGAGAGACTCACTTCCGTTGAGAGAGAGAGATTCGGCGTAGTTCTTTCCTGGACCGATGTCGCCCGTTTCAATGCTCTAATTTCTAAAAATCGTGAGTTGACCGACCAACGCTCCTTTCTCCTGTAGAAGCCATGTATGTGATCATCTCATCTTGACGCACTCAACCATTCTGCAATAGGCTTTCCAATAAAGCATCCTCATCTTCAAGTGTAAGCTTTTTAGGGCGCCCTAATGGTTAAATGACGTGGTGGACACGGGGGTTAGTATATGATGCAACCATTTTACTTGTGAGTTGTGTTCCGGAGTTTTGGTATGACCCGTGTTGGACAGTGACTACATAATATTAGCACAAGAGGGTGTTTGTTGTATTATTTTACGTCTTTAAGCGGCCGAAAGGCTGCATAGGACGGAATTACTAGTAATATACATGAGACACTATTTAGACGAACGCCCACAGGGCGTTCGCTGTAGGCAGTCTGTACTAGATAGAATCTAAAGGTAAGGAAAAGAAAGGAAAGAGAAAAGTAGAACATAAAACGGAATAGAGGGTACTTGTGGGTCATGTGACCCGCATCCGGGCCTGGTTGTAAGGTAAATAAAGCTAGAGAAAAAAAAGTTGGAAAGTGTGGCGGTATCTCATACTAACCGCTCTTTACCAAATATAGACATTCTTGGGGAGAAAGGCTCTATTGACCATGGAACCCTGATGAAAAAATATTGAAACTTGATTCTGGCATGATCGTACGGAGCAAGAAGGAAAAGAAAGAAAAAAGAACCTAGATTTGGTCCCAGAGGGGGTCGAACCCTCGACTTCCACGTTATTAGCATGGCACTCTAACCAACTGAGTTATGGAACCGTTCTGGTTCCAGAGGGGGTCGAACCCTCGACTTCCACGTTATTAGCATGGCACTCTAACCAACTGAGTTATGGGACCGCTTTTAGTTGCATTGAATTTCCTAGTATTATAGGTAAGTTCATGCCTTCGCAGATTGGAATTATCCGTTCCGTGCCAACGCATATCCCTGCCAGCACAGTACCTCTGATTGATAAACCACTCGGCAAGGAAGCAGAAGCCAGAGAGCATGTAGGGCGGAGGCTGTTAGCCCAGCACTCAGAAGCGTGGGCATACTCAGACGGCTCGAGAAACAAAGCAGGAAGCACAGGTGCCGGGTGGGCGGTGTATCAGGGTGATACGCTACTGTCTGAGGGCTGTAAGAACTGCGGTCAGTGGATCGAGGTCGTGGATCCAGAAGCGGAGGCGGCTGGAGGCCGTTAAAGCGGCAGTGAACTACGCGCCTCAGGGCAGCACAAACCTGTGGTTATGCCTCGACAATAGGAACGTGGTCGACAGAATCTACTCCAGGGAAAGCACGGTCGGCTCGTCACGGTCGACAAAATCCGAAAGCCACTCTGCAGCTAGCGCCATGGCGTAGGCCGAGCCGTATGGGTCCCGGGACATGCGTCTGTGTTAGGGAATGCGGCTGGCAAAGGAGGGGATGAGTCTAGCACGAGAGCGCAAGGAGTGCCGGATGACTCTAGCTAGGGCAAGAAGGTTGGAGGAAGGAGTGGCTTAGCTTGAGGTTTGCGTCATGGTAGAGGCAACAGGCTAGGCCCCGACACAGATAGAAGCCCCAAAGCCATGGAAGAACAGCGCTTACAAAGGGCTCCGTAGGACGAGTGTAGGGCGAGTCCTTGCTGTTAGATCTGCAACTACCATGAGCGGTTTAGCCATGACGAGGCTGAGCTCACCTGCAATTGTGGCAGGCTGTCACAGCTGGACATGCGCTACGAGGGGTTTCCGACTGAGCGAGAGTTTTGTTATAAAGCTCCTTACCACGCATGGGAATGACGTACCTGGCCAAGTCCCTGCACAAGGGGCAACCGTCCTATGCAGCCTTTCGGCCGCTTAAAGACGTTAAACAATGCAACAACAACAACAACAACAATTATCCGTTCCGTGGGACTAGCCACTTAAGTATCTCAGCGAAACAAAGCTAACTCCCACATCTTAGAACCCCCAAACAGCACATGTATTAGCACTCAAACTTCTCCCCCCTATTTGCACTCATCATGGCGGCTGCTGCGACTAGAGCTGCCAAGAAAAAGCATAAAAGGAAGGCCGAGGTCTCGGGGCGCGCTATGTGCGACGTGTCGCGCGTGCGCGCCTGAACGACAACCCTACCCACAACCTGCATGAAGGACACCAGCTGGAAGATGGATGTGGGAACCCTGGGAGTGACATGATGGTAGACGAGGCATGTGAAACGGCGCCTGGGCCCGACTTCATTGACTGGCTCTTCGAGACACAGATGAAGGTAAGAGCTGAGACACAGGCTCTCTTAACGGAATTCTACCATGGGTTCGACAACCTTGTCGGCCAAATACTCGCCAAACGCGGAACAGACCAGATGGTGCCCCGAGTGGCCCACGGCCTAATGGAGTGCATGAAGGCATGTGTCGCCAAGTACGTGGGACTCGAAGATCGCCTCTCTCGCGAGCAAGTAACAATTGCTCCTCCCTGTGATGTGCAGGGAAAGGAATCGACCTCGAAACCAGAGCGAGCGCAGCCTAAACAGGCAAGCTCGCTACAAATGGACCTCAAACTTAAGGAACCAAGGAAAGGGCCTCTCAATCCGAGGCCCCAAAGAGCTATGCTAAGATCTCTAGGAAAGCGGCACCTACGAGCCTCCCAAAGAGGCCGGCTCAGCCTAGGAAGCCGGCCCAATCGAATAGAGTGTTCAGAAGACTCGGCCCTACGGTCTGTACTGTGACGGACTAGGCTCGGGTATGGGTCACATGACCCACAACCTGTCTATATGTCCTGTATTCCCTTTCCCGCGTTCTGTTTTCCTTCCTTTCTTTCTTTCTTTGCCTTTGGATTCTTGTACGATCGGCGCCCCTTAGCTTAGTACAACGAATCCATTACTTATGCTTTCAAGTTGGGCTTGGTCATCACAGCGAGTAGTGTCGAACACCTGTCCCCGCGACCGTCCATTCCCGGGGATACAGGGCAACCTCCCCAGGTATTCGCAGAAAAGATACCTGGTTTGTCACCCGTCCGCAGATGCAATGATTTTATTCTCTCATGTGATGTGGCATGCATGGAGAACCGTGGTTCGAGAGTACCAAGTCCACTCCTATCACGTGCCTCATTAGTCATGGTCACGTGCCATACCCCTCCTGTACATAGCCGACTCACCTCCCGAGTCCTCTCTCCTTTCTCCTTTCTCTCTCCATAGCTCAACACGGTTGATTCTCGTTCCATAACATCATATATTTCATAACTCAAAGTCACTCGACCACGCGATTCCACTACGTGCCTATCTTTCTTACTTGAGTACCCTCGAGGCATCGCATGGGGAGACAGTTCGATTCTCAGCCCGGTTCGGGGACTTCCCCTTGTCTGCCGAAGGTATAGAAAAAGGAACACCTCATGTAGAATCGATCGTCAGTATTGCGGGATAGAATACCTTGTTATAACTAAGGTTTCCCTATATACAGAAAGGTTTTGTTGAAGAGAAAAGAAAGGAAAAGAAGAGAAGAGGGCAAGGAGGGGAAGTAGTTCTGCTTATGGAACTAGTCATGTGGGGCATCTTCCTACTACTTATGAGAGTACTCCCTAACATGCCATTGTCGACAGATTCGTCCCGATTCTCGTGAGAGTGGTGACATGCAGGCGGAGTAGTTTCTAGACATACTTTCAATCTCTACCCCTGGTGGAGTAGATCTCGAAAGATGCCCGCTGTCAGAAGATAAGCTTAGAGATTGTTCCTATGATGGAATAGTGAGTAGTCTATCGGATTACACTACTATACAAGCGAATTAAGAAGTGGATAACACATTAGTGTCCCATTTTTCTTAATATTTTTAGTTGCCTACATTATTTCTCTTCCAAGCTTCTCTCAGAATATCTTAGAAGCAACTAAGCTGTGAGGCGTCTTACACCCGCCGCTGGCGATACCATGGTCGTAACCATGCGCCGTGCTACGTGCGGTAAAAGACGAGGGGGGAATGTAACCCAAAGGTTGCAGCCAGGCGGCGCGGACAACCCATCCCTGTCGGGAGCGGTGGTGACATGCATGTGTAATACCTTATATAAGGAAGCTACTACGTGTCACAATTCTCGGTACCCCGGGAACCACTTAGCAACTGACAGGTGTGGGGGCACCACCGTCCTATGCAGCCTTTCGGCCGCTTAAAGATGTAAAATAATACAACAACAACAACCGCCCTGTAGCTAGTATCTTTAATTCAATACTTATGCTTCAGGAATGGGTCGTTACACACGTGACCACATAACTCTACTAAGCCTGATTCGGCCGTAGAGTATATATGCCTGAATAATCACCCCAAAAGTGGTATATCACTCGCTAACATTACAGAACGTCTGGAGCGCCTTTGGAGCTGTCTTTATGCCATTACATACCGCCCACCGATTAGAGTTTAGTAAGCATGCAGGCCGTGCTACTTCTATTCTTTTTCTTGTACCTTTTTCCTTTTTCCAAGTCTCTTTCTTTCCTTCTCTATACTTAGGATTCTCGCCCTATACGTAGTAATACATTCTCAGTCACTGTATCCAATCTAGGTTTGGCTATCAAGAATCCGAAGGCGAAGAAAGAAGGAAAGGGAGACAGAACTCGGACCCATACCGAGCCTAGTCCGTCACATGAACCTCATAACCAAGGTAACTAGAAGGAGTTAGCACACCGGGCCCAAGTAAATAATAATTAGTGGCGTAGCCGCGGCAGCCTCCACTGCACTGTGCGGAGGAAGCTGCTCGCGCCGAGAAAGGCAGGGGCTCACGCTAAGAATAGGCCTAGACGGTACCCACCCTGTTTAGCCATAGCCTCTTTGGCCTAGATGGTTGGACTAACTTTGCTTGCATGCCGGTGCCTCGAGTGGACACTTCTTGTAGTCGAAAGGACTCTTTCATGTCAGAATGAGACAAACTTTTGAAGAATGCTTGGCTTCCAGGAGCAAAATCAGAGGCAGTGGAACGCACTCCTCCGGGGACGAGTACCAATTCACACCTTCATCGGTTCTGTCCCCAATTCTGTCCCCAATTCTTCAACCCCTGATGCTTCTTCCGCTCCCTCAGTCGACCCCGGCCTCATAAAAGTGGCGGCTCCAGCGGGTTTTAAACCCCCCCCAAGGCCTTCCACACTACCCAACCCAGCTTTAGCTCCTTGTGGAACGCTTAGGACGCTTGGAACACCTCGGCCTCATCTTTCTCCCATTGTGGTTGTCTTCCAGAATACGCCCCACTCGACTGCCAGAACGTTACCGACCTGTGGCATGAATGGGAGCTGGGAATAAACAGGCAGCGTTCAATGGAAGAGCTTGAGCAAATGTGGGGGAAAAAATGGCGTCAGGGGAAAGGCCAAGGGCCCTGGTGGACTCGTCGAAAACGAATTTTGGACGAAATTGAGCGGGTCCGGACAAGTAGAGGCCGTTAGAGGTGGAGCTTCTTCGCGCGTCAAATGGTTGGTCGATCAACCACCTGTACGAACACTATATAAAAGAAGCGAAGAAGCAGAAAGCTCAGTCTTAATGGGGGGTTATGAACAATTGGGCGTGAAGAGAGGTAGGCTAGTAGATAACTTGAGATTAGCCGTTTGACGCGCGAAGAAGCTCTGCCTCTGCGACGGCCGCCTCTACGGAACAGCCTCTACTTGTCCGGACTCGCTCAACCCCATTCAAAATCCGTTTTCGACGAGTCCACCAGGGCCCTTGGCCTTTCCCCTGACGCCATTTTTTCCCCCATGTTTGCTCAAGCTCTTCCATTGAACGCTGCCCGTTTATTCCCAGCTTCCATTCGTGCCACAGGTCGGTAATGTTCTAGCAGTCGAATGGGGCGTATTCTGGGAGACAACCACTAGGAGAAAGATGAGGCCGAGGTGTTCCAGGCGTCCTAGGCATTCCACAAGGAGCTAAAGCTGGGTTGGGTGGTGTGGAAGGCCTAGGGGGTTTAAAACCCGCTGGAGCCGCCACTTTTATGAGGCCGGGGTCGACCGAGGGCGGGATAGGAAATGCCGGAGCGGAAGATGCATCAGGAGTTGAAGAATTGGGGACAGAATTGGGGACAGAACCGATGAAGGTGTAAATCGGTACTCGTCCCTGGAGGAGTGCATTCCACTGCCCCTGATTTTGCTCCTGGAGGCCAAGCATTCTTCGAGAGTTTGTTTCTAACATGAGAGAGTCCTGCGACAACAAGAAGTGTGCTGTTTACCTCTGAGACAGTCCGCTCCAGAAGTGCACTTCTACACTCCGAGGCACCGGCGTGGGCAAGCTAAACTTGGCGAGCAAAGTCAGTCCAACCATCCAGACCGAAAAGGCTATGGCTAAACAGGGGGTGCGCAGGTATTTAGTAGATATTCCAGACTCTCTACAATCACACTTGGAAAGGAAGTAAGGGATGTAAAAGTACCTGATTGTGATGGAGCTCTGCAATGCCTAATAAATAACCTTCTATGGTTTTATAGGAGAGCGCCGCGGCTTCGGGCTCAGCTTCCTCGGGTAAACCCAGCAGCGTCACGTCCCTCCAAGGCTTCCTGATCATCCTCGATCATGTCAATCAGGTCACCGGGTGGGATTTCCCGCTCGGTAGCCTACTGTCTAGTCTCTGTGTCTGTCGATATCGATCATGCTCGGCCCTCGGCCGAGGCCACGAGGTCACTAGGCAAAGCCTCAGCACCAGACTCCGTCCAATGAAGCATCCCCTTCTTCCTCTTCTTATTAGTCTTGCCCTTCTTGGAGACTCTCCTTTACTTAAACGCCACCGCTTTGAGGAAGAGGCAACATGTCCGGGCTGGTTTTGGTGAGGACATATGCCAAAACGGCGCCCAAGAAAGCATCTTTCACGAAACCTTGGATGTGCTTATGACATGGCGCCGGAGACTTAGTCGTGCTAGCGCGAAGGTTTCAACCACCCAACGCCAACTTCATCATTACAACCACAATTCTTAAAAGAAATTTTGTTTTCTTCTCTCTTGGAGCTGAAAATAAATGGCATTAGAGCATGTTGAGAAATAGGGATTACCGGAGCGGAATAACTACTAACCGCTGGAGAGTTTTCATCTCCCTATTCCTTACCGCTGCATCCTGTATTTCTACTTTCTCTGTGAGCAAGCTATTTATAGCTAGTATCATCGACTACCAACTTGTTCCCCTTTGATTCATCTCATGACCGTGTACTCGTAACAGAGCAAGCAATCTTTCTTTGTGATGACCCAAGCCCGAAGCGTAAGTACAGTAAAACCTGTTTATAACGATAGCGCCGTCAACAAAATACATATCGTTAGGCCCAGGTTATCGGTGTATCCAAGTTGCAGCCTTATGGGAAAATCAGCTGTCACACGGAAAAATATCGTTGGGCACAGGTTATCGTTAAAAACATGTATTGTTATAAACAGGTTTTACTGTAATGGGTTCGCCGTGCTAAGCTAAGGGGTGATCTGTGATATACAACTTGTGGGTCATGTGACCCATCTCCGAGCCTAGCATTATGACGTGGCGGAGTTGAAGGCCTTGTAATAAAAGGTAATTTGTTGAGGGCCAGACTTTTTTTTATACCACACACGTCACGTGCAACATTATGGTCGCTTATATAATCAATAATACTGTATCAAAAATTCTTTAAGCAACCACACCCACCCTCACTTAAACCGCTATTGTAAGAACCTAACTATCATGTAATAGTAATAGCATTTTTGTATTACGTGGAAGGCTACATAGTGATCTGGCGTTTCTCGTCGATGGGACCGATATACATGTTCCGCATATACTCTTTGCTCCTCCATTAACCCGTTCATATACGCCAGCATCCAACGTTTGCTCCTTATTGCAAAGCGTCGGATTGATGTTAATCCTATACTATCCCTATCGTCTAAAACACGGTGCCTTCAAGCTTATACTGGCAAAGGCTATTGATACCCGCCCCCCACCCTCCTTTCCATCTCAGGCAGCTATGAGAAGCCGCAGTTAGCGTCGTAAGTAAACGCAGTGCGTCCCTACGTCTGTAATCATGTATATTCCGCTAAGGTCAAAAGCCTTCTACTCTACAATGCGGTAGTAACTTGTAAAAATCAGGAGCCCCCTAGAAATATGAATCACCGGGGGGACCATTCGTATGCGCTTGCGGCTCAGTTGGCGGAAGGGGGCCTAAACCAGTCCCAGTGCGGATGAAAATCCATAGGTTGAATTCGACCACCCTAGTAAGATGAGCCTTAATCATATGCCAATATGGTACTCTCATTAAGCTGAGGAATGTTCCCGTACAAACCAAGTTGATTTTGCCATTCTTGAGTAGAGTTTCTTCACTTTTGTACAATATCTACTGATTATGAAGCTTCATTTGACCCTGAGGGATGATCGCAAGCTGCACGGACTCCCAGACACCAGTCATGTCCTTGGTTGGCTTTCCGATCCATTGCTTTAGGACATGGTGTGCCCCTTTGAGTCGAGAAGTCGTAGTAGTACCTGTATGGAAGAACTGATCGACATAACAGTGAGCAAGCTTTGTCTTGTAAGTCCCAAGCCATCTTCCACGGCAATAAGACAGGGCTAATCTTGCCATATCTTTTTCAACAATCTCCTGGACCTCTTCTGGTGTAGCGTCGCGACTGGCTTCCTAAGGCCCGCCATCATTCCAATAGAAATTCTCTTTCCACTCCTTCACGATATCTTCGAACTCCTTCTCAGTTTTTGCAAAGACGCAGGATTTAAAGCCTCTCAGAAATGGCTCCCATGCCTCCTCGGTTTCAAAGAACTTCTTGCAATGTCCATACTAACATGCCAATAACAAAGAACCGTCTTGCAGCGCGCCGTGGGGAATCTCAACTCAATAGCAGACATCAAAACTCCATCGCAATTTGTTGCAATAACTAAAGGCCAGATTCCTTCCTGAAACAAGCTCCGCAGGTGTGTAACTGCCCAAAGGTAGTCACATTCTATGGCTGACTTCTCGCTCTGCATATACTTGCCTACTGCATCCCGCACTCCCTTTAGCGAAGTGTGCCACATAGCGAAATTCAAATACTCCCTAATCGCTAAGATAATTGCCTCATCAAAGAATAACGACTCTCTCTTGACATTTCTTCCTCAGCGAGGTCATGATGGCGAGAATAATTTCTCAAACCAATCCTTTCCCCATTGTCTCAATTGCAAAGCCCACCTCAGTCTTCTCTTCACCCGCTGTGCTAAGGCTTCGCTGAGTCTCGCCGTCTTTTTTTTTTTTGTTCTTTGTTGGTGTTTCGGTTGTGTATTAGCAGCGAAACCCGTAGACACTCAACTTGAATAAGCCAATCCCCACCGACTTTTCCCTTCTGGTTTTTCAACCACGATTCCAAGTCATGGGCTTCTGTCCTGAAAGATTGGCAACTGAGAAATGCTTCTTCAAAGTTAGAAGGAATGCAAGGGTGGGAGGGAAACTCTTTAGAGAATTCTATTAAGTGAGAAACTGCCGAGTTAACTGCAGGCATTTGCTCCGAGGTGGCTCAAACTCGGGGGATGCTGTAAGCGCTGATGAAGGTGCAGACATCGAAGCCCTCAGCTTGAACACTGCAGTGATATCTCCCCACATTAGTTTTACGTGCTGTGTAATAGGTATATCAGCACCAAAGCCTCCTTCTCCTCGCGCCTCTCCCTGATCTTCTCCTTATGCTTTTGATAGCTCGCTTTTTGCTTGTACATTCTGTCAGCGGACAGGTCCCTGAATCATAAAATGAAGATAAGACTCTCTCAGTAAGGTATTGGATTGGACTTTAGCTAC
>JAHQZX020003376.1:0-37579 GCA_019804575.2 Pseudotulostoma volvatum | reverse complement strand
GGGCGGGTTGTCTGTCATAGCCGAAAGGCTGGATACAGACATTAATTCTTGATTAAATAATAATAATAATAATAATATATATGATGGCTCGCGGAACCGGGCTCAACTGATTACTATTGCTCGCTATTTTATGGAATCAATTTAAGCATACATTGATAGGCTCGATTAGGTAATTTCGACATTGAAGTTATGTTACTACTGCTAGTACTACTAATAGTATTTACGTTTATCTAGCAACTGTCCGGGCAGCCTCGGATGTCCCGGGCTCTTGATGTTCCGACCAAATCCCGACTTTTTACCCCACCCACCTCGACGGAGCCTATTGACATTACTTCTAATTTTTCATGTTAAATATACGTTTCTATCGATATACAACCTAACCTCCAAATTAGAAACCAGGGCATGCTGTGGGTGTTGAGATATAAGGCTGCAAAAAAACTGGCAAAATTTGTATGGGGATTCGAACTGGCTAGCCCGCTATCCTTTTACGTACTATATAGTACAGGAACCAGTACTAGTACTAGTAATCAGTTCTATTTTATAGTAGTGTAAGAGCTTACGGCTTGGTGTGGCTTTTAGCTCAGTTCTAGCTAGATAAATTTTGATTACCCCTTTTCCCAGGCTTCATTGACTTGTTGTCAATTTACTAGACGCCTCCACACAAAGAATGTAGTTAATCTCGCGTACCGCGTTGTTTGCATCGTATCATATAGTATGTATTATTGTTTGCTATACATACTACCTATGTAGGCGCAGACAGCTTAATTATCGCTACCTCGAAATCTTCAGTTACTCCCAACTCACAACAAATTTCTCACTATTTTCCCCTTCTTTATTAGGGCTTCGTATGCATTTTTGATGGATATTATTATATTTATTAAGTCATTTGACAGACTTTGCATTCCATGATGCCGCGGAATATCAGAGCTCTGATGATACTCCCCGAGGATATTGACTCATTGTTCGAATTAGGCACTGCACACAATTCCTGAGACTCCCTTAACGCCCGGTGGCTACCGGTTCCTCAAGTTACTACAACCATGGGCCTTTCATGTGTTCCATACCATCTAGTAATGGCTATGAAGAAGATATGCTGTATCTAGAGGATCCCAACATTGACTGGCAAATATAACATGACCTACTCGTACAGGACTCTGAAATGATTCTGCCTTATGGGAGAACCTCGAATGCGTCAAACAGGGGTCATGGATACAAGTAATTCTATGTACTTGATCACGCTAGCAATTCTTACCTAAGGAAGTGGCGGGGGCTCAAATAGTATTAGTTCCAGTATGTATAGAAGAAATAGAAAAGAAATATTCATACTAATATCGTATACATAAATGATAATCCGCCGCGCAGCATTTAAGTTCAGTAGTGAACAGCACGGATGAGAACCACCGTGCGTTCGTATAATCAGGACGGACACCTTGTGTCTACACTCGTATTACTCAGCCAACAAACAACTTTATTTACTTGTCATTTTTCCAAAGAACCCCCGGTAGGGACGGATTGTAGCTGACGCGAGCAATAATTTATATGAGAACGCTTTTACCGCGCGCAATAGCTAGATAGAGTATATAGTTTACAACCCATCTCCAGTGACGGATTTGACACTATGATTCTGAGTCTTGTACATGGGCCACAGCGATTATGTGAGGGACATAACCCTAAGTTGGATAGGGACACTCCAGCTAAATTCTTTTAGTATAAGCGTGAAAAACACCAATGTTGCCACTTAAACTTAAAACCTTTTAACTCGTCGCTCCCGTTGGCGTTCCATTCGCCGCTAACGTACCGGAAATCTTGGTCTTGTTCGGGTCTAACGCGGGATACTTCCGTCAGAAAATCCAGACTAGTGAATTTTAAACTTTTTGACCTCGCATACTTAATAACAGTATAAAAATCGGATCAAGGTAGAGCCCAAGGCGGCGCGCAGCAGCAAAAAGTCGCCTTTTTTTATTCCTTCATAGTTGGTGTTGTTGTTGATGTTTACCTATGTATGCATTCCATATACTTGTCCCTGTACTTGAGGTGACTCACATGCCACTCGGCATATATGTTACGTATATCACAGGCGCATAATTATAACAACACTAAAGACTCAGCATCAAGATGGCCTGCGGTTCCTCACTACTGATTGACAGACAGTAGCCAAAAATGGTACGAAGTACTGTTGTTACGTAAGTATGTTTTAACACAACGTAATAATAAAAAATGTCATCGTCATCAGAAATAATGATACAGGATATCATGGTGTTCCCGGAGAGCCTCAATCAACTTCATCGTCTAGGGCCTGTGTACGATGCATAAGATAAGCATGTATGTCTTCCGATCTCACTCATCGACTGTCCACTTTCTAGTCAGTTTGTATAAACATTGAGTCCCGCGCGTGTTAGTAGAATGACGCCGTCGCTGGCTGTCAGTGAGCTTATGAGTATTATGTGAGACGGACACGTCGTCTTACGTCTGTCTAGAAGTTGTCGACGGCTCAGCGTGACAATGTACGAGAGGAAAGCGATGAATTCGTATGAAAATGTAGATAATGAATGATTCAACAACGTAGGCGGGTGTCGCTGGATAAGATAAATAGGTTCCGACTTCGAGCGAATTGTTTGCTTAGCGGTGTTTGTGCGTCACGTGTGCCAAGAACATAGATCTATCTAACGAAGCGTAGTGGGACGCGGGAACGTTTATCCGAAACGTGTGTAAATGACTTATGTAAGCGGACCATATTAAGGTAAGCATGACCGCGATTAGAATTTCCCTTTCCGGAACCGACAATCGCATATCTAGAATTCGGGCTCCTTATTATCCAGTTCACTCGAATGACCGGTCAATGGCGGCAGCGGATACTCCCCTTCGGCTTCGGATTTCTCGTTGCTGGATTCTAATAATGAAAAACAGCTTTTCATTTCCTCCCTCATCGGTTAGTAATCTCTTCTACTACTATAATAGTACCTTTAGGCAGGGAACACCGCGCGTTCAACCAGGTAGGCAAGATGACCGTCTTCATCAGGTCCTCTATCGGAGACGGGCATTCTGGCACCGGAAAGAAGAGTTGTTCCTGGCTGATATAGCCAGCGAGGTCGAAAGATTCAGGATTCTTGACTTACGCGTTGTCGAGGCTGATGACGCGGATTTGGGAGAAGACATATGCAGGCATACAAATTTATTCATATTCAAATTAAGAGCGTACGTACCCTTTACACTAGGCGATTTATTTGGCGTCAGCGACAATGGCAATCAGTAAGTTGAATACATAGTTGAATGTTTGCTTGAGAAAGATCTTAAGTTTCAGTGGTAACATGGCTGTAATGTTTTTTTTCTTCACACTTATACTAAAATAATCTACCCATTGTTGTATGGTGCTGTACCTTTTCAATTTTGGTTGAGTATGTGAGCGTGACTCCGGCACCGGAGAAAGTGTTTCTCCACTGTCACCTGACATTCGCCTGTATATTTAGTTCAGTCAGGTTCGTTCCTATGATATACATATCTAGTAATCATCACGTGAGTATGCCGCTAGACTATTTTGGTACTATACAGCATAAGTGAGTGTCAGGTGACTCAGGAGAAAGCTTTCTCCGATGATGGAATTGGAGATCATAGATGCTGCTCATACTCGGATGAAAGTCCCAGGGAAAACCTCCACAGTGACGGAAATAAGCCATGTATGTTTCAGTCGGTTTCAATGAAGCATAAACGGCTAGCTGTTTCGTTTTCAGAAAACGACCCGCCGTTTCGTTTCAATCGTTTCAATCGTTTCAATCGTTCAAGTGTTCTTATGTGGCTTGTAGTAAACACGCCGCCCAAAAGCCATAATTCTAAACAGACTGTTTACTGCCATCATAGACCGCCTACACTCCTGGATTGCGAATGTTGCTTGTCATATCCGTACTACATATGATCGTTCTTCTCTCTTTCCTTCCTTTCTTATGCTTAGGATTCTAGTGGTTTAGTGCCCTAATGAGTACCCAGTTTAGGTTTGGCTTTTACAGACATCCCCATGCCTTGGCGCCATGGCCAATTCATGCTTTAACTTTTCTAACATCAAATTTATATGCGGACCTATCTAGCTTGGCTGCACCGTCCAAACACCACTCGAATGGTTCACAATCCCGCCAATATCCGCAGTATTCTCTGGCTACAAATATACTATCGCGCCTCAGAGAATATGCCTGGGAGCAACAATTCTAGAGATGATTAAATTCTTGAAAAGCTGCAACTGGATAAGTATACCTCTGGGCACCTCTCAGCGGGTCTTCTTACATAGTCGCTTTGTAGACGAGGCGATTGGTCTCTCAGAGGAGAATCCAGATTGTATGGTAGATTTTAACCGAGCTACAGGCAGTGACTCAGGTCTTAGCTACGGCGTTTTTACCTTGCCACCAAGTATTGTCTACTCTCAAAGCATCAATGCAGTTAATTTAGCCTATAGAATAGCCTAAAACGGTAATAATAAGACGTAATCATTGAAACATATTAAAACATGAAACTAAGCCCCATTTCATTGAAACGAAACGAAACGGAGCCTCCGTTTCGTTTATATGTTTATATCCATCACTGGACCTCCACGCAAAACCTCTTTAAGAAAAAAAAGTGGAGGAAACCGGGCCAGATCAACAAGTATTATATATGTAAGAAAAGAAAAAGAAAAGAGAAGAGAAGTTAAAAAAGTTAAGGTGCCATGATATACCCTTGATGCAGCCCTTTTGACATAATATATCAGCTGTCATGTTTAAAGTCCGCATATATTCGAGTCGAATTGGACCGTTGGCAACGGCGTCTCAAGTGGTGTTAAAGCGAATGTCGATGTGTTTTGATCGGCCGGAAACTATATAGCTAGGCTGATTTGCCGTAGTAATAGCTCCTTGATCGTCGCAGTATAGAGTATTGGCTGGCATATGAAACTCAGTATAGTCGGGTAGTATCGCTAGCATGATCTTGCGAGGTCAGGTTATCTCGTAGGAGGCATTAGCCAGTCCGACACACTCAGTATTATGCGTGGAGCTAGTGACTAGAGATTGCTGCCTTGACTTCCACGATATCGGGCCGCCATTTAATAAAAAAACGAGACCGAACGTGGAGCGACAACTGTTTAAGTGGGCTGCGAAGTCCGAGTAGCTATGTCTGTAAGGTGCGGAGGCAGCTGATGGATTGGTTACGTTGAAAGAAATGTTGAGATCCTTGGTACCGACCAGGTAGCGAAATACACGTTTAATAGCGGCGGGGTGCTTAATGCCAGGCCGAGAAGAGAATTTAGAGAGGCGAGAGAGAGCGAATGCGAGGTCGAGGCGTGTGCAGACCACGAGGTACATTAGTGCTCCCACCGCAGCACAGTACTCTAAGGCGTCTTCTTCGTTGGGCAACTCGGAATCCTGAGATTCAACGAGGGGTTGCTTAGGATCTAAAGGTGTAGCGACGGGGTCCGTAGGTGCGTTCAAACACTCTAGGGCTCGTTTGATATAGTTGCGCTGGTGAAGGATAACTTGGTCTTTTTAGCGCTCAATATATATACCGAGAAAGAGCTTCGGTATACCAAGATCCCCAGTCTTGAATTCGCGACTGCACTTTGTGACGAATTCCTCGATTCCATGTTCTGTGCCAGTAAGGAAACGTCATCAACAAAAAGAAGAATAATGAATGTGTTATTGCGACTTCTAATGAAGACAGTCGGCTCAGCATCACAACAGTGAAAACCAGACTGTAAGAGGAATATTTTCATCCTCTCCCGCCAGATCCTAGGCGGTTGTTTCAGGCCGTAAAGGGATCGACGAAGCTTTAGGACAACCTTTTTTGGATCTAGGTCCATACCCTCTGGAATTCCCATGCAGACTTCAGTGTCCACGTGGCCATTGAGAAAGGCGGTAATGATATCAAGATTACGCAAGGACCAGCCGTTGAATGTTGAGATTGCCACCAGTAGCCTGAACGCAGCCAGAGAGTTTTCATAAAGCCAATTTGTAGGAAGCCCTGAATGACAAGACGTGCTTTGTAGCGTGTGTCACCGTTAGGCAAAAGCTTTACGGTTGAATACTCACTTGCCGGGGATCGGCCTTTTGGAATTTGGCTGATCTCTTGGACTGACCAGGCCCCATTTTCTCTGTAAGATTGAAATTCTTCTTGAATGCCTGGTGGCCAGTTAAACGGATGCTAACGGAGAGCACCCAATAAGATGAAGGATGGCCTTATGGCCAGTGCGAACGTCCTTGCTTTTCCAGGGTGGACAGGAGAGCGACTCCAAACCTAGCACGATCTCTTCGACTCCCACAAGCTCTTTTATAGTATCATGCTTATGGATGTTGACGCGGGTCCCGAAAACAACGTTTCCTCGTTCATTGTAAGCAGGTTGGCTCACCGACATGGTGAGAGCCTACAGCTGGGGAGGACAGCTGTTTTGATATTAATTTGATTCTGCGGCTGGTGGGAAGGCCTGCAGCCACAAGGGGCTCATCGAGGAAATAATTTGGGGGATAGAAGGAGGGAGTTTCCGCGGCACTGTTTAACCAAAGCGAGTATCGACCACTGAGCTAGGCAGATTTTTGTGTTGAGCAAGGGAGAGCTTGAAATTGGCCGGATGTTTAATCCAGGGGTCGGGGAAAAGTTCTTCATCAAACCTAACTTCTAAATGATTGGATAATTTGAGAGTCAGTTGACAGTGAGGATCCGATCCCGAGCGCTGTTCCTTTCCGGAGATTAACACATACAAGGAAATCCCAAGGTTTTAGGAAATCAAGTGGCGGTTAGGAGAAAATGAGGTGAATAGCCGTCAAGAGTTGATGGGGATTGTACGTTCGTTAGTCGTCTAGGACACCAGCGCCAGCCCGAATAGACCGCTCCATGTTTTTGAGAGCTTGAACACGGCTTTCAACAGTGCCATTCTGTTGCTTGACATGAGGCGTAGAGGGATTTGTGGATCATTCCATATTGTTGATAGATGGAGATAACAAGGCCATTTAGAAATTCGCCTGTGCCTCCGTCGGCCCTCCAACACTCGATGACCGCACCAAATAAGTGAGGATTAGATTAATAAAGGCTTTTATCAATGGTGCGACGGTGGCAGCATCCTTCAACGAAGAAAAGTATCCCCAGGCGTAGCGAATCAATACTTCATCTTGCCTTGTTGACAAGCGGCGTAGACTGGGGGATGGCGAGGAGCTGAGAGGTTCGTCATAGCTCCCGGTGACCTAACCGATTGTATCACATTCGCAACGTGCTATACTCTCTGGTTCGTAAAGCATGAGGGGAATCGACCATACCATGGATTTTCTGTTGATGTATAGCGATAATATCTCTTTTATTAGCAATTCCTATCACTATACTAGATCTGGGTTCGTGATACCGTTTACGGTTAAGCGGCCTTCCGTAGTTCCCGAAGTTTTATTTCCGATATTTACTGGATCTCCTCAACGTTCTTTCTTAAATTAAAGTTATTCTTAGTCTCAATCCATTCTTCAAGGATCCAATCTACCACCACTACTGTGAGCCTTGAGATGGCCATGAACAAGGACCTCATCGATCTCCTTCGTGGTCAACCAACCCCCGACCTTCTTCCGGCCAAAGATGTCTTCGGGGCCTCCGCCACCGCACTTTCAATACCTTCGATCCATGACCAAGGTCTAGCATATGGGCCGAGCGGCGGATATCAATCCCTCCGCAAGCATCTGGCCGAGTGGCTTACTTCATTCTACACCCCCGACAGACCGGTGTCTGAGGATCGTATCTGCATCACTGGCGGTGCCAGCCAGAACTTGGCTTGCATTCTTCAAATATTCACAGACCCCGCTTACACTCGGAATATTTGGATGGTTGCCCCCACCTATTTTCTTGCAAGTCGCATTTTCGATGATGCAGGCTTTGCAGGTCGTCTCAGAGGCGTTCCGGAAGATGGAGAAGGCGTCGATCTCGGCTATTTAGAACGTGGACTGATGGAGATGGAAAACAAGGCCATCGAGCAGGGAAACATGCAACCGGTACCGTAGGCTTGTTCCCTACTGTGACATACTCCCTTGCATTTTCCCTTAATGCAAAAGCTGTGCTTGTCCACGAAGCAATCTCGGATGGAAATCGAGCTTATACTGACCAAACTGTGATGTGAAGAAATATAAAGCATACCGACCTTGGAGGAAGATATACAAATTCGTAATTTATGCCGTCCCTACCTTTTCAAATCCATCTACGAAAGTAATGTCATTACGACGGCGAGAAGAGCTTGTTAGACTTGCACGACAGTATGATGCTTTGGTCATAACGGATGATGTCTATGACTTTCTCCAATGGTCCCCAGACCCCGATAAAATTCTCGCTCGTCCTGACCAAGCGCCTGCGTTACGTCTCGTCGACGTCGATCGTTATCTTGACGGGGGCACCGTAGACGAGTGGGGAAACGCAGTCAGCAATGGGTCCTTCAGCAAAATCGTTGGGCCTGGTGTTCGAACAGGATGGGCGGAGGGCACAGCTCAATTCGCATATGGTCTTTCTCAAGCGTACGTTTCTTTTCAACGTGATCGCACTAGGCAGGCGACATAGACCCCGCTGAAACTAAGCGTAGAGGATCATCACGTTCAGGAGGGGCTCCATCACAGTTGGCAGCAACATTCATTGATCAATTGTTGATTACGTCGGCCCTCCAGAACCGCATTTTAAACGAACTGCAACCAGCATATTCTGCGCGATACCATCAAGCCTTGTCATCGATACGGGAACATCTCTTACCGCTTGGTTTCACCGTCGACTATGGTTCTTCCCAAGTTGTTGGAGGATATTTTATATGGCTCGGTCTTCCAAAACAATTCCGTGCAGATGACTTGGCCCATCGCGCTATGAAGGAAGAAAATTTGATTATTGCAAGTGGCCATCTATTTCATGTTCAAGACGGTACAGAAGATTGTAACGCCTTTCAGGACTACGTGCGGATTAGTTTCGCATGGGAGAAACCTCGCAACCTCGCAGAGGGAATACGAAGATTGGCAGACCTTGTGCGTCGAGCGACCTCCGAGAAAGCGACAAGCTCCCGGATCTAGCAGAGCCATGGTTCACAGCCAGATGTGGTGTACTATCCATACAAGTATGATATCTTCATAGTGAGAAGAATGAGGTTATGTCTTGGTGGACATTAGTGAAGGAAAGAGCCCCAGATCCAAACAACCTCGCCAGCGGCTACTGTGATGCATCCCCACTTTGAATTTGTGCATAGAACATCTTATTCGCCATCAGCTAGCGTCACTGGTGTCTTCGGGGTCCTGATGATCGATCACTAATTGCATCTTGTTTCTTCGTCGAACTGCTTTAGTGTGGGGATGTGCTTGGTGTTGATCTTAAAATGTGTTAAACCAGGTGACTATACCTGTACTAATTACCCACCTAATATCGTGGCTATAAACCAGCTCGGTAAATGAAGCCAATTAGAACATTATTAATGATAGGGCTTATATCGTCTTGAGAAGATCACTGATATTTGATACATGCCTATCTGGGCAGCAACTGATATAGTAAGTTATCCGTCATACCTGTAAAGGAACTACAGTTTTAAACCTCACCGAGGCGACATAGAGATAGGTTATTGACATTGTGAATATGGTTCTTTACATTACTTCAACAAAGCATACCGTAATAACAGGTATTTTAGCTTATTTCTCGCGAAGCGACCTAGATATCCATTTTGAGTTTCCGTATGGCTGGATGGTTTTTGATTTTGGTCCCCCTGATTGGCCCCCCAAAAAAACTGCATCACATATATGCCCGCTTTGCAACGCATCGGGACTGTATTTTATATTTGCAGCCAATGATCACGTGTATAGTGGTTTCCTGCTTTGGGGCTGTAGATGGTCTTCGTTTGCAGCTATTTTGAGACTCGAAACCACTTGACGGTTTGGCCGAGAACCTTGAGGATCAAGCACAAATGAGGGAAGCGCTTTTCAGGGACTGTTAGTATGGCCTTCTTGGGACCGGAGATTGGGCTTATTCGGTTCCGTATCCTCGCATCCTGTAAATAGCTTCAAGTCTTCCCTTCCCCTTTTAGAAGAAATACAGATTTTATGATTATTGACCAACCCCTTTGTGTACACAAAATCACCGTAGTCCCAACAGTTAGTATTCTAATATTTGGCTTTGTGGCGTGGGAATGTGGTAGCTTTACTATTCTTGCGGGGTATTCTATGGAATTAGGTTGAAATTCTTGCAGGATATTCCATCGGTCGGTGCAAGTGACCTCTATTGTCTCACCTGTCAACAATCCTCAATCGAGCCAGGAGTCCTGCAATATCACATTCTAATTAAATCAATATGCCCTCCAGACTCTCTAAATATCGGCGTGGCCTTAGCAGAGAGCTAATACTCTCTGGATTGTACAGCATTAAGGATATTGCTGCCGCCGCTCGCACTAATGTGCGAACCATCCAGCGTCATGGCTGAAATCTTCGTATATATCCATCCGGGTTAGAAAATAAAGGAGGCCGCAATCCAAAGCTGAAAAATTCGATGGCTGCTGCTTTAATTCGCCATACCTTCGAGAAGCTTGATATATATACCTTGATAAGATAGCGTGGTTCCTATGGGACCAGTTTCAGAGCACCATTACAAGGGTTTTAGATTACCCTGGGTGGTCGGGGAAACAGATAATGTATAACCTTCTTATTCCAAAAATTGCTCTTCTAATCTGTTATTTCATATATATGTATAGGCGAAGAAGGTTGCGGTGGCTCGAAGCGCTGCCCTACGAGCATTTTACCAATACCGAGTTAAGTCCTTTCAAGCACCCTTCTATTGGGTGCCACAGCGAGCCGTCATCTACAATGAATCGCAGCAAGATTGCTTTTCCAGGTGATTTCACTGTAAGTCGACACATCCGGAATTTTCATCGTTTTGATGCATGACTCTGCTTCAAGCAGTGCTCTCGCTGGTGATATAGAGTCTTTGACATTCAGTATGCCGTCCTCCACCGCTTCCCTTCCGGCAATCATATAGTCCGAAATTTGGAGGCGTAGAAGCTTTACCAAGAAGCTGCGGAGGCTGAGTGTGACTACTAGAAAGTACAACTGCTGGGGTTGGAGACTGAGGAGTACTCGATGAGACTCGTGCAGGGATTTGGGTTTCAATGGGCCCCATTGGGCTGCAGCTGCTCAGGGCTAGGAAGCCTTTTAAAGGGACTGCGTTTCCGAAGGCTCTGATACATCGCTACTGGGGTAAAGACAGCTTTCTGTCTGCGCTGTGGATGAGTGCTATGTTGTCTGGTAGCCATATTGAAGGAGATATTAATGATAATATTATTAGGTGCAAAATTAGAATGCCAATAAATTTTTGATAGTAAAAATCTCGATGACCAGCTAGGGCTCCAGGGGCGAGTGATGCGAAAGGAAAATGGAGGATTTTTGCTGGGGGAAAAGTCCGGACGCAAAAAAATTTTTTAAGTCTTGCAAAAGTCTGTATCGCCTTGGCGAGGTTCGGCTGCAAGTCATACATACGCCCATAGTACCGTGCCTCTAGATGCGGAATGCATTCTGTGTAGGGTAGTATGTAGATATTATTTGGTGATGGTTGCGGGTATTATAACTTTTCGGTAGTGGAGGTTGTGTTCGTACTTTTAGTCGCCAGCCTGTCTGCGGAGAAAATGAAACAAGGGTGATCGTTTGAAACTTTGCGTTTACAGTCTGCAGAGACCAATCATCTTGAATGGTTAATGATAGCGACTAGCTGTCGGAAACTTCCAGGGTACCGGAGTTAAAATAAATATATTTAGTTTAGCGCTTGGTGTTAGCCCGCTCCCTAGTGTGACGCTTGGCGCATCCCGCTTTGCCAATCACAGTAGTGGAATTCCTGCATGTCGACACATGACCTGCACTGCAGGTATGTACTTGAATACTTTAAGAAGTTTGGGACCTGTTTTCATCGTCTGATCATCCAACTCTGATATGTAGTTATATATATACATATATTATTCTATTCTTCTTCATCGGCGCTTTCTCTACCACGGGGCTGGAGAGTCCTTGATCAGCTAGCTGGTCATGGTTTCACGGCCGCGAGTCGAGTGTGTTGTGTTGCTCTGCCCGTCACGAGGCCATCACTCACTATGCGTCCGCAGAGGTTCCACACGGCTTTTAAGGAAGGAGCAACGTTAGACGATGTAATCGCAACTTGGTTATCTCAGCCATTCCTAGTTTGATAACACCATGCAAGTACCTCTAATTAATTCTACATACATCATTATGTATGGACCCGTGATTATTCAGGCTCCCGACCGCAGGTGTCAGCAGGGAACTAGGGGAGCAATGAAAAACAAAGCAAAGGATCTCCCACCCGTGATGGGTATTTCTGCTCAGGGCAAAGGTATTATTTATTGAGGGAGCCTCCCTTTATATCACGTCCGGAGTGATAAAGGGAAAAAAAAAAAAAACGAAAAGAAATAGCTCTGTCAAACATGTAGTTTATAAGTAGAATTTCCTTATTGATGCCTGCCTTTTCGATAGAATCATCCATCCCCGGCTGTATAATTGGCCTGGAGCACCCAATGTCATTTTGATTTGTTTCATATTTGCGTGCGACCAAAGAGCCTAGTCACGGTCATTAGAGTTCCAGCGCCAATCGTTGCTTTAAGACCCTTCGCTGGTTCCTGCAGATTCCTGCAGATCGTCGCGCCACAGGTCCTGCTTGTCAACGAGGTAACCTCACGCAGCAGGAGCCAGGCGACCCACTGCTTTAAGCTTGAAACTTTCAAGATTCCGAGGGCTTGAGTCTTCTGGAGCTAGCATGAGGAGTTTGACGCCTTCCTATTATAAGTCGATCGGGTCTTTTCTCCCTTTTATATTCCCAGCAGCGAGTTTCCCTCCCAGTTCACAGTTCATCTTACATACCTTACTAATATTACATAAAGGGTCCATATACAAAGACTCCATATACAAAGACTCCTTGGGCACACAGGTTTGGGTCCGAGCTCTCGCTTTGTTGGATTCTATGTCCCATTCTTTTTGATTATCACGTAGGCTGAACACTGTATCAGTTTCTTTCATTCACTATTCATTCACTATTCATTCATTTTTTTTTTTTCTTTCGGTGGCAAACACCGAGAAATAATTCAGGGAATTTTTAAACGTCCTATCGTTCTCTTTTCTTCAACAACTTCCCCACGATCATAAGTCTCTCACCTCATACTTACTTCCTCGGCCCATACCTCCTATTTCGGCAAGAATCTCACTGTTTTTCTTCTTCCTACTGCAGAATTCGTCAGGCAAGCCTCATCTCCGTCAGTCGGTTCAGGAGATATATTTTTCATATGAGTCAAGGATAGCCTATGTACTAAATTTCGAAGTCTCAAGAGCTCCAGCATTGGTCACTGGACGAATAACTCTGGGATTGTGGGCCTGGCGCTTCTCTTCCCCATTTCCTGCTGGTTCAGATTAACAGAAAAAAAACCCCTTGTTTAACAATCATTACCATGCTTCCCAACATGGTCACATATTCAGTTCAAATATTCCTATTATTTGGGCTATTAGACTTCCTTGTTGAGGCAGCTCCCAGGCCACGGGCATCACCAGCGCCCGGTCCTTATAGTGGATCGTCGTCATTCTGGGTCACCAGTATTCAGCGACAGGGAGCAGTTCCTTTCACAAGTAACTCCAGCAACTATCAGATCTACCGAAATGTCAAGGACTTTGGCGCTAAAGGTGAAAGCATTTCCCCATGAAACCACTTTCAAGTGACTGACAAGCCAACCAGGCGATGGTTCAACCGACGACACGGACGCTATCAATCTGGCCATATCAACTGGGAATCGATGCGGCTTAGGCTGTGATTCTGCCACTGTAACACCCGCCATCGTCTATTTCCCGCCAGGAACGTACGTTGTCTCGAAGCCGATCATCGAATATTACTATACCCAAATGATTGGTGACCCTTTCAGCCTCCCGGTTCTGAAGGCTGCTCCTTCTTTCACGGGGATGGCTGTCGTCGATTCAAATCCATACACTGACTCAGGGGCTAACTGGTACACAAACACGAACAACTTCTACCGGTCGATCCGTAACTTTGTCATTGATCTCACTGCATTGCCTCAGAGTTCTGGGGCCGGTATCCACTGGCAGGTGGCACAGGCAAGCAGCCTGCAGAATATCTACTTTGAGATGGTTCGTGGAGGCGGCACCGCGAACAAACAGCAAGGCATCTTTATGGACAACGGCTCTGGTGGATTTATGACTGATCTGGTGTTCAACGGCGGCAACTATGGGATGTTCCTCGGAAACCAGCAATTTACTACCCGGAACTTGACTTTCAATGACTGCAACACGGCAATCTTCATGAACTGGAACTGGGCTTGGACGTTCAAGTCAGTTACCGTAAACAATTGTGGCGTTGCTCTCAACATGTCAAATTCACCATCCAACCAAACTGTTGGCTCCGTACTGCTCCTTGATAGCACAATCTCTACCAGTGGCAATGCCATTATCACTGCATTCAGTAGCAACAGTGTACCTGCCGGGGGTGGCACGCTGGTACTGGATAACGTCGATTTCACTAACAGCAAAGTTGCCATTGCTGGGATTGATGGCAACACGATCCTGCCCGGAGGCTCGGTCGTCTCTTCCTGGATGCAAGGCAACTCTTATGCTCCTTCTGGTGGTATGCCCAAGCGCTCTCTCACCCTTGATGGCCTCCAGCCGCGACAGGGTTCCTCTTGTCCGGCACCGCAGATATACACCATCACCATCGTTTCCACTGCAAATCAGGGAACCCCGACGCCGGCCCAGTTACAAAGCAGCACGAACTCAAACATTCCCCCTCCCTCGCCCACCACAGCTTCAATACCCCCAATCAGCACTCCTAGCTCGACCTGTGCTAGCACAGCTGTCTCAAAGGCCCGCATCCAGGGTCCAAGTGCATCGCAGACCAAGCCCAGTGTCTTACTGGACAGTCATGGAAACGTTTATGAACGCTCGAAGCCTCAGTATGAAAGTTACGCAGCTTCTTCGTTTGTGAGCATCAAGTCAGCAGGTGCCAAGGGCGACGGATCTACCGACGACACAGCTGCCATTCAGAAAGCCCTGGACAGTGTAACAGAGGGCCAGATTTTGTATGTTGATCATGGCGCATACATAATCACCTCGACTCTCAAGATTCCCAAGGACATCAAAATTGTGGGAGAGATTTGGCCTATCTTCATGGCTTCTGGGACGGGGTTTGGGGACGAGAAGAATCCGATTCCCATGTTCCAGGTCGGCCAGCCTGGTGACAATGGCACCGTTGAGATTTCGGATATCGTCTTGGAGACAAAAGGTCCAGCACCCGGGGCGATTCTAATGCAATGGAACGTGGCAGGAAGTGCAGGCTCTGCGGGTATCTGGGACGTGCATTTCCGAATTGGTGGTAGCGCAGGGACGGACCTACAAAGCGACCGATGTGCTAAGAACGAAAATGTTACCCACAGCGACCCAAACCCTATGTGTATCGGAGCGTTCCTACTTTTCCATGTCACCCAAAAAGCCAGCGTCTACGTCGAAAACGCATGGTTCTGGGTTGCAGATCATGAGCTGGACCTTCCCGACCACTCCCAGGTCGATATTTACAACGGCCGTGGTGTCTTGATTGAGAGTCAAGGCGCTGTCTGGATGTGGGGTACCTCTGTAGAGCATAGTCAGCTCTACAACTATCAGGTTTCGAACGCCCAAAATGTGTTCATGTCAATGATTCAGACAGAGACTCCGTAAGTAGCAATCCTTCTGACAAAGTTTGTCGTTAATCTAGCACTAACGCTCGTCCAAGATACTATCAATCAAACCCTAATGCGCTGAAGCCATTTGTGCCACAGTCCAACTGGAATGACCCTGACTTCTCTACCTGCACAACAGATTCTTGCCGCAAGTCCTGGGGCTTGCGTGTGCTTGGATCTTCTTCTGTATACATCTACGGCGCTGGACTGTATAGTTTCTTCGATAACTACAGTGAGACCTGTCTTACCCCCGAGTCTTGCCAGGACAACATCGTCCAGGTAGACTGTTCGCAGCTGTCTCTGTATGCGCTGAGCACTAAAGCAAGTGTCAACATGGTGACCACGACCGATGGCAAGTCTCTTGTTCCGCAGAGCGACAACATAAGCAGCTTCTGTTCCACCATCGCGCTTTTCAAGCAAAGCTCTCCATAGCGAGGTATTTTGATTGGTACCACCGAATCTTTGACATTGCCGCCTCGGTTAGAACAACTTACACTTGCCATTAGAATCACTGTGATGCCACAGCTTCGTCGATCTTCCATGCATATATCCCCCTTCTATCTCTTTCGTCTTTCCTTCAGCGACATATTATAGTAATAGTGACTTTAGGTACTACTATAGTATACGGCCTCTCTGGAAAAGAGGGAAGGAAATTGTTGCCGAGTTAACCAAGTTAGTCATATTTCGAACTCACAACTCGTTGCCACTGCTTTAGTAGTATATACCTACTATGTAGTATAGTGCCTTGGGAATGAATGGATGCAATAACTGCAGACGGGATTTCTATTCATATTTCTCCAGTCATCCTCTAAGGCCGAGGCTCTTCGTCCCGTTGCTTTCTATTTGCTTCGGTCTTATCTTCTCTTATCAATGGTTCACTCAGCCACTATATGTATATGTAGCTACTTTCCAACACATAGTATATACCTTAGTACTCCAATTACATTAGCTATTATTGCTACACCTATTGAACGTTGGGATCTCTAATTGGTCTTTTATATCTTTCTCTCTGTGGTGGTTGATACCTACTATCTGAACATTCCGGTCTCCATACATTGGCTTTACACATCTTCTATCATACATGAATATCTATTTCATATACCCGCTGTCGCGTATTCCCCATACATTAGTGCTCAATCCGTATTACGTCGACCACAAAGAGAAACCTTAGACACTTCATAGGGGACTAAGCGCCGAACCCAGTAGATTGGCTTGGTCCGTTCACCCCCCCCCCTAATCTACTCATATTGCTATTATTAATATATTATGCGTATATGATCCCTGATTAGAGTTGCATTGAGTTACTATGGACATGCACTGCATACTAGTATACCTAGGTACATAGCAGTAGAATTTCTATACAATACTGAATGCTCTCTCTCTCTTAAAACGCATTGTTACCTAACTATTATTTGTCCGAGGGGCATTGCAACTTTCCATAGTATATATATATTAAATGATGAAATGGGGTGCATTCATGCTTTCAGAAATTTTCTACACAGGTTAGGTTCTTATGTATATGTATATATGAGGTAACTTATTATATACATTATACAAGATGCTACGCGAGCCGAACTAGGCCTATTCTAATCGGGAACAGCTCCAGGGCGGAATGTCCATTTTGCTTCGTCTTTTCCGAGTGATTCACACACACACACAACATATATTATCAGGCCAATAAGGCAGCTAGCTAGCTAGTATATGCTCCAGAAATGCTTTTTCTAAAACTCCTAGCTGCATCGCCACAGCAGCCGTGATGTTATTCTTCTCAAGCTTGCTCTTATTCTCCACGGAACTACAATCATATATCTCTATATCGTGACATTCAGGAAGGATGAAACTCATATCATAGCATGTGCATGTACAAGGATCCCTCCCCACTCCCGGGTCCTTCTTTTCCCTTCAAGAGTTGTGCTTACTTCAATGGACTGAAAGGTACGATCCAGATAATTTAATCGGTTAAAACTTTTCGGTTGGTTCTCTCAGAATTGGGATCTAAAGGCTAGTGGACAGCTTGTCGAGAGATGAAATGGATGGAATATATATTGACATTATGAAGGCAGAGAAAACAGGGAGAATCTATGGATTCGATTTCTATCTACGGTCACGGGACCCTGATATTCGGAAGACCTTAACTTCCAAAAGAAAACATGGGAAGACAAAGAAATAAGTAGCACGCCAAAACAAAGGAAAAGCTAGTATACAGGGGCGTAGAAAGATGGCGCCGGACTTATCACTAAGTAGGAACTGGTTAACAATATATTCCGTAATGAATATAAAAACGAAAGTAGCGGCTACAAAATTCCAATAGCCTGCCACATGTAAATAACATAAAGAAAGATTATTTGAATAAAAAAGATGACTTTGGTCGCCTGATATCATATTGGTTGTCCGACTGTTCAGTTAATTTATGCTCTCTTTGGGCTGGATTATCATCGTTCAGGGAATAATATTTTCCACAGAAGAGTATCCTTTTATATGATAGCTCATTTCTTTGTTGTTTTAGGAGATGAATATCTACGTGACAAGAGTGCAAAATGCATAAAAAAGGGAAAGAAAACATTATGATTCGGATTAACTAGAGTGGAGCGAGACAACCCGAGAATCTCACTCAGCCGTCGGGTATCAATCGTTACACCTGACGTATATACATACAAATGTAAGGAAAGGAGGTAGAACCTAATGGGAATTTGCTTTTTCTTCTGGAGAGAGTTTCTCCCATTCGGGACGGGTCAGTTCAAAGATGTCGGTCAGTCGAGCATAGGAGATGCCACCGAGACGGGACGTGGGACGCAATACCTGCGCAAATCATTTGTTATGATCATGATTGTCAAATACATCAGGCTCATCAGCTTACATTCGGGTCCAACAGGTTCCTCTGCTCGTTGATGGCATCTTCGCGCGCCCAGAAATGGACACCCTCCATGATGACTAAGACAGTAGTCGGCTCGGACGGGTTCGTCTTGCTATTGTACTCCTTTGTTTCGAGGAGCTTGACCTCGATAGAGAAGACGGCTTCCTTGACACGCGGCGCCTTCACGTGCTTAGTATCTTCAATCGGATGAAGGCCGGTCACGGAGAATTCGGATATACCATAGGGTGCGTTGATTGAGGTGCCGTTGACAGCTTCAATGAAGTGATCTGAGGCAATGTTTATAACGCCTGGACAGCATTTAGTCCGTCTTTCCCGTTTCGCTTTGTGCTCAATTCTGGCAGGTCTTGCTTGTTACTGGTGCTTTTACCTTCCCCTGATTCTATTAGGTTCCGAAGACTGTCTTTTTTCTCTAAAGAGCCAACGAAGCCGATGACGAAAAGTGGAGGATCAAAGCCAATCATCTGGAAGAAGCTAAAGGGAGCGAGATTGCTGCTTTGGCCTGTTGTCGAGATACCCCCAGTTCATAGGTTGGTTAGGTCTGATTCATCCTAGGTGACGGCACAGAAGAAACGAATGCAAGACAATAATGAGCTTAGAGCATACCATCCTTCGACCTGGTGCTCAGACAACAAATCGGCCGAGGAATGATGGCACTAATCAACAACTTGTAGTTAAACGGCGTGGGACGACCCTCCTCGTAGGGGTCAATCTCGATATGGCTCTTTTCCAAGCCGGCGCCTTCATCGTTGGCTCCGGTGCCAAAGCGCCAGTTCGGATTGCGAGTCTTAGTAAAGTTTACCGTGACATCCTCATCCCAGATGGGACGAGAGGCTTCGAGCTCCTTAAAGTTCGGATGCGGATGGCGATAGCGCTGCATCAATTTCTCGTCGAGTTGTCGTTTTTCAGCCATGGCAAACTGTCAAACGTCCCTACTGCTACGGAGAGCACTGGTGGTACTAGTAGTAATCAATGTACTCGTTGTACATAGGGCCCCAATCGATGACTTAATACCTCACTCGGGGCCTGTTCTTCGCTAAGCCGAGGAAAGGGGATTCTTAAGTGAAACACGTCAAATATATGTAGTACTGGTCAAGAAGTAAGGGGTTAATGATGGACAGGGGGGAAGTACGACGTTTTCTGGGATCTGGAAACGAGATTTCTTATGCATTTCGAAATGAATGGTGTTTTCTAGTCCACTCCGCATATCCTTTTATCCCCAATATCGATATCGGAAGGATGAAATGAGCTTCAAGGCGGATGAACAATCGGTCGAATTGGGAAAACGGCTTTTTCGAACAAAAGTTCCGAACTCCCGACAGGATACCGGATATCTACTAGGAGCCCTAGAAGAGCTGAAGTAATATATTAGTAATAGGTAGTACTAATGATAGTGATTTGGGCACATACATATTTAGCTAGGGCTACCCAGCTAGAACGCTTTCGAAACTATATATCATATATACCTCAATCAGGCTAACTGTTCCGCTATGTCCGTGCCCACCAAAAACCTTGTTAGTCACTATGCGCGTCTGGACTTTATGTATTACGGCTCATTTGATATAAGGCCGCTAAGGTAATGAATCGAGTGCCGGCAGAAGCATGCGGCTAAAGCTATAACCGGCGGGGCTCCGCACTGTCACTAGTTAGTACGCAAGGCGCACAGGTCAGGGCAAGGATGGCACGGATCGTGTAGCAGCTTCGTCCCCTGCATTATTCGGAAGGATCATGGGATGGAATGGCGCACACGGTGGCCACGAGGATGAGCCTGGAGATATTTATTGGACTTCATGAAGGAAGAGCTTATGCTGGCCAGTGGCCACCATCTGCAGGATAGACTCGTAGGAGTTCAAGCTCAGAATTCCGCACATCCATTGTACCTTCCTCCCAAAGTGTATCGATGAAAGATGCATCGCGCCGCGAGCGGAAGGGCGCAGGATCTACACCAACGGGTCCATAATTAACCTGAAAGCTGGTGGAGCAGTCACATATCTTCAACTCAATGAGTCGCGTTGAATGCATTTAGGGTTGAAACAGAAATGACGGTAGCCAATATGGAGCCGGCCGGGATAATGTTGCAGGCCCTACGGCTCGCAACCTTTGAGTTAGCCAGAACGAAAGAGATCCTCATCTTCACCGACAATAGAGCAGCATTGAAGACAGTGTGCAGCCCTCGGGACGGACATTCATATTACAGACGGCTTACCGTAATAACGAACCAAGTATCTCCGCGGGACCCCCGGCAACTAAGAATTAGACAAACGAGTAATATACTGCAGCCAGCGACGCAAGCCCAGCACTGTCCATCCTAAAATCGGTGAACTCCGTAAAGCAAGCATAAACAACAAATGCCTGGCGACCTTTTCTGCAAGAGGGCAGCACTTGCCCTACAGTGAGCCAATAATACTTATCATAGGAATTTCCCGTGTTTATCAGGCCTTATATAGTAATTTGTTTCGCTTAGTAATCATATGTAATTTACTATTATTGGTTGATTCAGGTAGGCCTATTTCCCGCTTAGGAAAAGCAGACTACCTATTTGGGAAAAGTACACGACTGTCTCAATTTCTAAAAAGCTCCTGTTTTCATGGGTGAATTTCTCTATCTTGTGTGATGAATTCTCAAATTCCGAGCGCTTTGTCTTGTTAGTTGATTAATTTGATTCAATTTAAAGCCGTCTGATACTTGATATCACTTCGTGAGGTGGAGAAATTAAAATTTGAAAATGGTGGCTTTCTCCCAGAAATGTGGGCTACCATAGAAATATAGAAGAAGAAAACAGTACTATACTATTAACGTTACAGGCATTAACGACCGAGGTGCCTCCGATCCGGTACTAAGCCCCTTCGGGGCTAGGCTATACGACGACCCCATGACAACCTATCAGCGGAGGTTGTACCTCAATGACTACTACCTTAGCTATAAAGCTATTTTTATTGTGAGACTCTGGATACCTTATCTAGCTTAGCTGAAGCCGCGGGGCACATTCTGCCAAGCGAGTCTTTTTTTTTTGTTGTTTAAGCTCTCCTCACTTCAAAGTCGGAGCTGAAAGTTTCGCCCGACGCCTGAGAACTAAGGTATCCTTGCTACGCCCCGGGCACGTGAACCGGACGTTAAATAACAAACGGATCGTTTTTTTCCCTCTCCTAGTAGCTAAAATAGAACTCTTAGTAAGTTTCTTCTTTCTTCAGACCAGTGATCGTCGGTCCGCCTTCCACAGCGCTATCTTACAAGCGATAGCGCCGTAGAAGGCGAACCGACGATCAATAGTATTAGCTGACATCGTCACATGCACCACTGTTGAAATATCCTGTGCGTCGTGTAGGGAATTTCTCGCAAAGGCCGCCTCTATTCTTGTTCCCGGCCGTCCAAGTCTTCCGAAGGTATTCTGCAATTAGATACATGTGGCCTGGTCTCGAATAGATACATAGTGTTCCCATTTTTAATTCATTGATAACCTATCTAGTGTATAATGTCTCAGCCTTACGTTATGGAAGCTCAGTTAACTTCTTACAAATCTGAAGTGTCTCTTCAGGCACTGGAATTACTTTATTATCCGTCAACTCTGCGGAGCACAGATAGTAATTGGTAGCTTTAGATATAAACATAAGAAGATCTCAGTGTTCGTATGCCTTACGGAAACATGGTACCTTGCAAAAATATGATTGTGTTCTTCTCCTCACAGAATGATACGGCCATTATAAGATAGCTACTCTAATTATATCCATTTTGCTGGTGAAGACTGAGTAAGGCCTAAGCCTAGCTAGGTATGTCAATCTTGCACTAGATATATCTTATGTACGTACACTAGGAAACATTCTTTTTAGTTAAGTTTTCCCTCAGTGCGTACCACCCATCCTATAACCTCCAGTTCAATCTTGTTCGTGTCTATGAGGGTTCTAAGGGCGCTGCATGGCTTGTTCTTCGGTGTAGCCGGCGTAACTCGATTTTGGTGAGGAAGCATGGGTTTGTGTCGGGGGAGTTAGTCAGAAAAGTCTGGAATGAATGTTCCCATAGCAAGAAGGGGTGCCCGAAACGTTGAATGATGGGGAACGAATCAGTCGGGATCACAATGATATTCTTGACGTTTTTGTAATATCCTTGAAGTGTGTCCAAATCTGCGAGGCAAAGGAGGAGGGGTGTATCTACATTGACGATGTCGCTGTCGCAGTGATGGAAGCGGCGGTCAGTGAAAAATGCTTGACCAGACTCGTGGTGGTGACCGACAAACGGAGGTCAATTATGAGGCCGGAAAGCGAATCGGAGGGGCGATAGCCAGGTGTATTGGTAGGCTGGGACCTCCTGACAGGCGCTGATGATTTTGTTGTGGAAAACTTGTCAGTGCGGAGGCCATGATCGATACCGTGTTGGGGGTGGCGAAGGTCCTTGATGAGTATTTGTAGGCATTCTTCTGTCGGTTTTCCCAGATCGTCGGTGATGAGTGACATGGAATTCCATTTTGACAGTATACTCCGTTTGTATCCTTGACCTTCAAAATAGTTCCGGATAGCAATGCAGATGCCCTTGAAGTCGAGGTGTCTATTGACCTTGTTGGCATAGTAGTAGTCAGAAGCCAGGCCACGTAGCATGGTTGGGAAAAGCTTTAGTCTTGCCCTCGGGTGGCACATCAGCCCGGCTGCAGAGGTCGTAGAATATCGTGAGATTGAAGTCAAAGTTGTCATCCTCGCCCGAGTTCTTCACCTCATCTGTATACAGGAGTCCAGGCCAGGTTTGAGAGCTCTTTGCCGTGTCCTTGACGTGGTAGCTGGGAGTGTTCATAGGGAGGTGGGCACCGTGGGCGGTGATCGGTCTTGTCCACGACGCTGCCCCGCAACCTCCTTATAAACACTCCAGCTACCATGTGAAGGGTAGGAGGAGAAGGGCTCCGCTTGATAGTGTCATCACATCGTTTTAAGGATATAGTTGATGGGGTTGGAGAGGAAGATATCTCCCGTAGTAAGGTAGTTTGGGATCTCGGCGTCAGACCGCTGTGTCGGTTCTTCCTCTTTTGGTGTCTGCTAAAGGGGTTGGGCCACAGTCATTCCAACCCGATCTCGCTTGTTCCTGCATGTTTTTAATCGAGGGCTTTAATGGGAAAAAGCTCGATTGTTGTTGTGTATTGAAGATCGAGGCGTTTCGTCAAGGGGTCGATCTTGGCTTAGTAGGCGATGTGCAATAGGGGTTCTTTATAAAAGAGGCTTATCGCGCGTTGTCTCTCTTCATAGAGCACCGTCTCCTGACCTGTGCGGCACTGATCGGTGCTCGTATACCTTACGGAAATATGATTCTTTCTCCTCCCCAGAGTGGGTGATACGGCCATTATAAGATACGCGACCTCTACCGCTAGTCTAATTGTATAGATTATAGCGAAATGTAAGGAGGGATGCTAGCGAAAAATCAGTAAAGCCTAAGCCTAGCTAGGTGTGTCTCTATTTCGACTGTAAAATCTGGGTCGTTGGCTTGCGCAGCTTGTCCACGCGTTCTAGTTGATGAAGGCTGGCGTTACTATCCGTTGGCGCTGCCTCGGTTCCCTGGGCAAGTTCTATGGTTCTGCCTATGATAGGAATAGCTGGACTCTTAAAAACCACAACGCGATAGTTCTAGGGTTACTAAATTACATGAAAAAATATTAGCTGCAGACGCGGACGGGAGTTCAATTTGTATGGGGACGGAACCTCTGACAGTGTCCCGAGCGGTGAAGCGGGCCGCAGCGGGCGGCCGCCGCGGCCGCCTTACCATAGGTAGCTATCTGTCCTGGTGATTACTAATGCTCTTCTCCTTCGTCGCATGTCTTGTCTCGGACCTTTATCGGGTAACGTAACTTGGCGATGCCTATAGTTGATCCTCTCTTTAAATTCCCCTATACCATATCACTCCCTATCTGCGTAGGCGTCGACCATTCGCATGTAATGCTTATAGTAGCAGTTGATTGGCACCTGTCAGAAGGTTCTTTGCGAAGGGGTTCTGGTGGTTCGGCTCTTTAGCTCTTTCGGGCTTAGCGTGGGTGTACACCGCAGGATATATAGCTTGTGGCTGTGTACTGGCATGTCAAAGTTGGGTGATAATTATATCTAGCCTGAGAGAAGACACCGGAATGGTTGTATGAGCTCCGTAACTTAAGGTTGTGGGGAGGAGGTGGTCTACGTGTTATTATGATGACGAAAAAGCCAAGCAAGCAAGAATAAATTTCATCTGTAGCAGAAGATTAAATCCGTCATCGGTCAGTAGTTCAATTCTCGGGTTATCACCAACGTTCGGGGAATATCTTATCGACGAATAATAATAGCTACAAGGTAACCTAAGTAGGTAGTGAAGTTGCTATTATTGGTGGTAGGGTTCAGGGCTAACGCGAGGGCTTACATATGCATACCGTTTCGCTAGAGCGGATGTAGGACTAATCGTATTAACTTTCTTAGGGTGATGGGGGTGATGTGCGTTACTCTATCCTAACGCGCGTAACTTCTGTCATCATTCGAATAAAATCCTTCATCTTCACCCACGTCAAGAACGGATCATGTATTTCAAACGGTCTTCTATTAATTCATGGAATATTAGTGTACTTTGTTGAGGTTTAGGTTATCGCAACTCGTCGCTTTCCGTTCGGTATCACTTTAATTTAATTACCTGACTCGGTCTTGTAGTCAAGCGTTCGTTGCGGCTGCCGCGAAGGCACGAGTCGCCATGAAGCGGATTTTGAGTAAGCTGAATAAATCACAGAGTAGGCAGACTGATTCTCTTGACTTCGGGTAACCGCTTCTTCGCTTCAATACTAACAAGCTCGTTACCGCGCCTTAGGTCAAAGATTCGGTCGTGACCCCATCTATCCTGATGGTTCGCCTGAGGCCACATTACTGAGCGAGGTGGTAGGTTCTATTCCATTGTTCTCTAGCGCATCTACGCTTTTCATTGAAATGGCCCGTAGATGAGATCAAATCTTACTAACATAGAGGATATTCAGAAAGCCTTTTGTGAATCCGGAAAAGGTCCCAATCATATAGTGAGATCAACTATCCCTTGTATTTCTTTTCGGTGTGCGGCGCTCACTAATAGAGTGGGTGCATCGAACAGGGTGATGACTACCTTCACCTGCCGGCTATTGTGGAAGCCGCAGAATGTAGCCCCAATGCTGCCAAAGAAGCTGCTTCACAAATACGTAAATACCTCTCCAAGCCGGGCAAGCCGCAGGGTTGGATTCAATACAATGCAATCATGTTAATACGAATCCTGGCGGATAATCCTGGCCATACTTTCACTCGGAACATCGATACTAAATTCGTGGCAACGATGAAAGAGTTCTTACGAGAGGGGCGCGGTACAGACGCAAAACAAATGTTGCAAGAGACCCTGGAAGCATTTGAGGCTAACAGGCCTTGGGATGAAGACCTCGCTCTCTTATTGAAAATGTGGAGAGAGGAGAGGCGACGCCTCGGTCCCTCGGTGGTGAGTGTATACTTCTGATCCTAGTGAGGGTTGATGTTGATGTTGTTTCTCTAGCAGTCACCGCATGAGGCATTGTATGAGCTATCGGATCAGCTATCGCATCAGCCATCGCATCGGCTACCGCATCGGCCACCACCACAGAACCATGTTCCTCGACGTTCCCGCCATAAAACCCTGCCGCCGGCTAACGAATTAGCGGCACGGATATCGGAGGCAAAGACTTCCGCGAATCTCCTCGTACAATTTACGCAGTCGACGCCTGCAACAGAGGTTCTCGGTAACGAGTTGATAAAGGAATTTTCGGAACGATGCCAAGCTGCTACCAAGTCACTTCAAGCATACATGCAATGCGATGACCCACCCCCTGACGAAGAAACTCTCCTTTCCTTGATCGAAACAAACGATCAACTGTCTGTAGCGCTCTCAAAATATCAGCGTGCTATCCTCAATGGGCGTAAAGCTCAAACGAACATCCCCAGTTTCTTCCCCAGCTCACCGAGCGGAGAGCCTCTAGCTACAACCACCGAGCAGCCAGCAACTGCACAGCGAGTCCCGGGGCTAAAAGCTGACCTACCCATTACTCCTACCCCGGCAGCTGGTAGGGCCGCGTCAGTCTCAACGAGAAGTGGCAACAGCAAATACCAGTATAACCCTGAGGAATTTCAGGTGCAAAATCCCTTTGCTGATAGCCAGGTAATGAGACGCGAGCCAGTCGAGCTGCCAGCCGCCGGTAATCGCGAGGGGATGAAGAAAAGTTCTCAGCTATTCACCGACAGGATGAATGAAAACAGTGACTGACTACCTCTATTATCTGCCGAATCTACCCAATCACTTTGTACTATCGTTCAAAACAGGCATCATCAGTCTGATATTGTCAACTTTTCAGCAGTATAATGTTTTTATCGCGCATGTTCACACGTGGGATGGGTAGGAAGAGGTGCTTTTTCTTTTCCTAGACAGATTTTTGTTTCCCTCCCACTCGCGGCAACACTGGTTTCGCGGACGTGGTATGGCGAGTGAAGCGAAATCCTAGGCTAGCTAGCTAATTTCCATACTTTGCTTTAGTTATACGTTCTCGCATTACATCGTATGTTTACGAGTCCAGCGTGCATGATACCTCTTTTTTCAGCTTGATTGGTTTCTTCTCCCCTCTCTCTCCTTTATGTTGTAGATAATCGGATATATTTGCAACATTAAATAATTACTATCGCCCATTTCGATGGAGAAGTGTTGAATCGAGTTGTTCCTTTATATGTTAAGTTACTTCTCAAAGTTCGAGAGTACATATAACTACCAATAAATGTTCCTTCCTATTGCCGACAAGACAGCTTTGGTGCTATCCCCATGAGGAGCAAGTTGTGCTTCACAAGCTCTGGCAGTCGACGGCTCACCGATCACCACCCTGTCCTGCCATATATGGTCATGCATTAAGCAAGCCGACAAATCTCAATATGTGTCCCCATTGGAGACAGTTTGAGAACGGCCGAGAATTTTAATAACTAGAATCAACCTCCTCTCCAGCGCTCGCTCTGTTATTTCATGACAACACTAACGCCCCGCCTTGTCCCTATGCCATCTATTAAGCTGCGTAAAATTTCGGATTGTCATAATTACCCCATTACGGTATGGTATGGTCTTGATGATTTAAACCTGCTCAGCGATAGAGGTATAGTCTCAGCAATTTAAGCCTACTTAAGGACGACAGTAGTCCCTGATAAGTCAACCTGTTCAGGTATAATCTTTGTGATTTAAGCCTATCCAGTTAGGTATGACCTTTGTTTGCCCGGTTGCAATATTTCCAGAGATTCCTTCCGAACAAGCGTCATTTAGACATCCTCTTCGTTGCTCGGAGCTCTTGAAAGCTTCTCTAAGTACCATAATATACTGTCGAGACCGTTTTCACCTAACGCTGTTGATATTTCCTGTGTGGTGACTGTCTACGACCGAAACGTCTTTTTTTTTTCCTATACAGATTTTCATCAGGCCACATATTTCTAGAGGATTAGAACCGGTATTCAACAGAGTTCACGGTGCTTCCAGGAATACTTCGATTTGGAATGAGAGTTCAGTAAGAGCATTCGGAATCGATCCCAACCCCCCTATTCCTTTTAGACAGACCTCGAATTGATATTCAAAGGTCCGCAATATCCTTAAAGATACCCAATCTAAAATAAATACCCAATGCGTTTAGTAAGTGCTGCTGGGATTTAGATTTTGTTTCAAGTTCTTCTGGCTATATAGTCCTTCGTCTGTTTGCCTATTCTGTAACATTCGAACCGACATTTAAAAGCTCATAGTTGTTTCAAAGATACTTTCAATTCAAAATGATACTCAATGGGCTTAGTAAATATAGCCCGGAATCTAGCTTCTATTCAAGTTTCTTAGGCTGCGTAGGTTTTATGAGGCTACATATTCTATACTAACACTCGCACTAATATTCGAAAGCTCATAATTGATTCCAGCGGTTCTTCATGCGAAGTAATACTCAACCAGAATTTAATAAGTATTTAGCAATGTTTAACTTCAAGGTGAAGTGATAATAACTTGGAGCCTCTCAACACGAGCCTTAGTTAGTGTTTTCTAATTTTCTTTTCTATATCACCCGTATAATTCTAAAGACCTAAATCGCGTTAAGCCTTCTCTACCTTCAGATTATGTATCTATCAAATTCGATTCCTACTCTCCATAGCTTTCCACATTTTTTTAATCGGTTAGTTAGTGTCGGAGAAAGCATCTGATACTTTAGGGCTCCTCTTTCAATATCTTTGTACAGTCGGCGCTCCGGAGACAGTTGACGAAATTGTTGCCACCGGAATGCATTGGGAAATTTGACAGCAGTGGGCATGATGTCAATAGGAATTATTACTCTAAGAAGTTTCCTCTCCCGTATATGGTCAACACCATAATCGGTGACAATATTAGCTACCCTTCCTGCCGCCGACGTCCCACAGGTTTCATGGTGTCGGTCAAGCATCCCTTATACGATGGCGAAACTTCAGTCATCGGTAACGAATGGGTAGTTCTTTATATCAAGGTTATAGCCATATTAACGTCGAAATCCGTGGTACGATTCGCACTATTCGATAAATCCGCAAGTATATCTACGAGAAATCTGGTTGTACCGCGGTTGATTTGGATGCCTCCATAGATCATAGGTGAATTGTCATTACTTACGTTTGTCTGAAGCTATCTGGCGATTTCTCGAGTCTCCTATCCATGGTGAGAGCCCTTCAGTTATGCAACCTCCGGTTCCATCTCCCAAATCACCCCTTTGTTTCCTTCGGTTGTGCCGCTCCCTCCGGCATGGTGTTAGAGTCAATTATCCATAAAGAAGCCCCTATAATGGGTCTTTATTTTTCCTTTGAATCAGTGCGGAACACTTAAATTCACAGCTACCTTATCTTTACCAGGATTTCCTATTGCATCCCACATGGGACTCAAAAGGAGAAGATATGAGGACCACGCCTTACTGGGTTTGTAGATATGTTCCTTTCAAGGAGAAGTATACTATACTCTCTTAAGATTACATGTAATTCCATCCAGATACCTAATTTCTAAGTGTGCGTGGACGTTTAATAGATTTTTATTCGCACTCTTCGATTCCCCCAATTGCACGATATTCTCCCGAGTTCATTGTATAAGAAATTAAATGGAGACCAATAATCTTTCTAATGACGCGTGCTTACAAATATGGAGGGCGCGCGTGACCCTACGGTGGTTCCGATTTGCTTAGGAATACCTGTATTGTACGGTAAAGTTATATGGTACTAACCCTTTTTAGTATGGTAATCTTTGTCTCGCATAGAAATCTATGATAGAAAAATCGGGAAAAACAATCGTGAATTTGACAAGTTTGGGGATTTTCTCTTTATGTGACTTGAAGTGATGTCCGCTTATCGATTCTGTTTTGGGATGGCAGAAAAATGGCGGTGAATAATCCATTCCTGGATGCTAACTGTATATAGTAAAGAAGCGAGGGTCCAACATTTCCGGGGGTTCCCATACAACTTGGCTTGACTCTGAACCGGGTAACTACTGAACTTGTAAGCAAGCAGTATGTTTGGTTGTTGTTGTTGTTACATTGTTTAACGTCTTTGAGCGGTCAGTATGTTTGGAAAAGGCTCCTGATCATGTGCTTTTAAGGCGGCATTTCCCTATAGCTCACCAGGAATATAATCGCGATTCAATGTGGTGGTGGCGACAAGAAGCGGGTTGAAAGTCACCGCAATTCTGCTTCGGGACTAGGTGTGTTTTCTCCCCATACTAAGCTGCCTTAGGTGGCAGGAGGGACATGTACTACATATATATCATATAGACATGTTGTACACGGCTATCACGAATCTCAAATTGCCCATAGCATGCAACCAATAAATGATGGGGTCGACAATGAAGTTATTAGCCAGTAGCTCTGATAGGTAAATTAGGTAGGTAGTCTTATACTAGCGTCACACGCAGGGTCTCGACCGACCCCGATGCCAAAAGCGAGCGTCCTATGGAAATCATGCATGGCAAGCCTATTCAACGGCCTATCATAGATAATTTGTATATACATGTATATACCTAACTCAATGGAACGGAAGATCTCACGTTGCGTATAGAAATATATATATATATATTTTTTTATTGATGGTATTCTATTTCGCTAGTCAAACTAATATAGATATAGATAAAACTACTCAGGCGACCAGGCGCTGCTTTCCTTGATGGTCGAAATGGGGAATTCGTGTGGATACATACATATATTATATATATTAATATATGAGGTTGTTGAAAATCTTCCACATGAGTCCAGTAGACTGTGGTTACCATGATCGTAGAATGATGCCCGAGAGAATTCTCATCACAGATAATAATGTCTGTTGACACTGCGTTGCGTTGGAAAAAGAAATGTGTATTACCTAGTATGACATAGTCGTAAACAAACCCCGGCCCGGGCTGAAGGCTACTACGACCATCGTAATTACAATTCCAATTATGATACATAATACATGGGATAATAACTCTATAAAACTCTGATGGACGAGTGTTGAATCTGTCGATACTTCTCTCTTTTTGCAGCATTTTTGCTTCTTTCCTTCTGGTCTTTTCTGTTTCCGTCCGCCAAGCATACAAGCTTGTGTCCATAAATGATATCTGTTGTTTTATTGACTGGTCTTCCGCCACCCCCTCCCAGCTGCTGGAACTAGCCACCTCCATACAGTGATATTCCGGACCTTTTCCTGACTCGGGCTTTCGGTGGCTTTCCCTACCTGGAGATCGATCGGGGGAAGGAGGAAGAAAAAGAGAGAGAAACATGGACGACGTCCAGCTTCGTCATTCCATCTCTCTGCATCCTCATCCATTCGACCTTCATCCTCCCCGACCTGCTAACTCATCAATATCACGGATGGCAGTCCCTCACGAAGCCACCAGTACTGCCGTGGAGAATACCTCTATCTGGACGAAGGCCAACACCTCGGACGAAGAGGGTCTCCCCCCTCCGCGATACACGCAACAGAATGATCCATTCCAGCTCGCATCGAAGCGTAAATCGCCCAGCGAGATTCGACAGATGGAGGCAAACACATCGCGGAAGCGAGATGTGTTCACTCCGTCGTTGGTAAAAAGACATGTCGGCTCATCGACCACAAAGAAGCTCCAGGATTTCTACAAGTTGCAGAATGAGAATATTGAACGACTGCTAACCCCAGTGGAGGAACATGTCCGCGCAGCCCGGGAGCTCAATTCTCAAAACCGACTGAAACTTCGCATCGCCGTATACGGCAGCTTTATCGCGAACCTGATCTTGTGTCTTTTGCAGGTGTATGGTGCTATCTCGTCAGGATCATTATCGCTATTCACCACCATGGCAGATGCCATCTTCGACCCGATGTCCAACATAACCCTGTTGCTTTGCCACAAGGCCATTGCTCGGGTGGATGCACGGAAGTTCCCTGCCGGAAAGGCGCGGATTGAGACGGCCGGCAACATCTGCTTCTGCTTCCTTATGACGTCGGTTTCCTTTATCCTGATTGCCTTCTCGGTGCGGGATCTCGCTATGACTGCCGAATCTGAAACGACATATTTCCATCTCCCGTCTGTTGTGGCGGTTGCGGTCGCTTTCTGCACCAAGTTTTCCCTCTTCCTCTACTGTTGGACCCTGCGTGAGCAGTCCTCGCAGGTACACATCCTCTGGGAGGACCATCGCAATGACCTATTTATCAACGGCTTCGGTCTCCTTACCTCCGTAGGAGGTAGCAAGCTGCGGTGGTGGATCGACCCCATGGGTGCAGTCATTCTCTCCTTGCTCATTTCGGGACTGTGGCTTCGAACCGCATATATGGAGTTCCTATTGCTGATCGGGGTCACGGCCGACACACAAACCCAGCAACTCATTACGTATATTGGTGAGCTCCGTAGTTGAAACCGTACCTGTGATTATCTCCATAATCTGACCAGTCAACAGCCATGACCCACTCTCCCCTAATCGTCGCCATCGACACAGTCCGTGCATACACCTCCGGCCCTCGACTGCTGGTCGAAGTTGACATTGTTATGGACCCGAACGAGAGTCTGATAGCAACCCATGACGTGGCCGAAGAGCTGCAGATGAAGCTTGAGTCGTTGCCCAACGTGGAGCGTGCTTACGTCCATGTAGATTACGAAACCACGCACAAGCCGGAGCACTCCCTGAAGAAAGATCGCTGACGCTTTACATGCATGACGATGTCTACGGAAGACGGGGCGTACGGTGTGACCTGGGAGTTAACTTTCTTTGCCATGCATCTTGTCGTACATACCACTCATACAGACTGCCGGCATACACAAGCTGACGTATTCTTCTGAGTAAGGCTACACGCAATCTCGTTTTTGGAATCCTGGATGTGTGCCCATACGTACCTGTTCTGTTAGTCTATAGATTTAAAAGCTAGGACCCTTTGCTAGAGCTGTGCGTGTCCAACTTTGACGAATAATAGATCCCATGACCAGTGCTAGGGTTTTCCCGAGCATTGGATTACAAACCAATAGTAAAGTAAAGTTATGTATTCAATAATGTACCGTGCGTATTTTCGGGCGCCGAAATGGCTAAAAGTGGGGCTAGCCTCTGCTGAGGCAAAGGAGGTCCGGAGTTTTTCATTTGGATACGCTAGCTGTTGAAGGTATAGCGGGATCAATCTTATTCCGCAAAAATACCAAATGGTAACTGTAATACACCAGATCGGGAATAATACACACCTGTAATCATTGAAAACCCAACCCGATAGTGCACTCTCATCAGGGATTTCAAAAGGGCGTGTACCTAATGGCACATCATACATGATTGCGGACATATAAAAGCATAACAAATTGCATCTAACGGCTTAAGTCCCTAGCCAGAATGTATTATTGCACTAGAATACAAAGCCGAAGAGAGGAAAAAAGAGAATATAATAAGTTAATAAGTTATATGTGTGTTATTAGTTATATTGAATCAACGCTATATTTATTTATGTATACGGAGCACATAGGGCTTCCAGACCTATCTTAGCTCCAGCCTATCTATCCCTTTGCCATCGTCTCTGGCAAACGTAGCACCACACCACCATATCTTTCAAACTCCAGTCTCTGAAAATTTTCAGACCCTAAACCATACTGGCACTAGACCAGTGGGGTGTGGTGACACTGAAATACACACCCTATTTATTCCCAAGCCTGCCCAGCACCCCTGCTCATCGATTATCACCGGAGAGATATACCTTTTGGCGTGAGGTGAGTTCTCTCCATTCGCTGGACTCATACATAAGTCCCCGCTAGTACAAGTCCATCATGCAGCTGTTGAAGCAAGTAGAACTGGTCTTGTTACTGATGTGGCCCAATGCAGCGGGAACGTTCCCTCGCAAGCTTTCAATGGCATAACTGCGTCTCTCCCTAGCATATCGTTTGGAGTGACACCAAGAAGATTCGGTATGGCTAAGTTCACAATAGAACCCTGGGATAGAAAAGGACTTGGTGGCTGTGGGGCTTGTGTGCCAGTTTTTCACATCTCTCCTACTGTTGTGCTTTAAAGTCAAGTTGTAGAGAACTGGGCGCAGCGATTTATAAATGATTCAATTAGCGTAAGTGGGGTAATCGGCAAGAAGGCTAACAGATCATCTGAGCTACATTTTGGAAGCAAGCTTTCGCACTCTTCACAGCCTTCCTTCCGCCTTATATCACCACGAGCGCAGAGTTTCTTTTGGGAGCATCGGCAGTTCTCTGTTCTAAGTTCACAGTCATCTTGATGTGCATTCGCCACTGTGAACTTCAGGCTTCCTGCATCCCTCACGTTTTGTGCCTTGAGTGCAATTCCTACAATCTTGCACCTCAAAACAGGCATTGCAATGCGGCTGTGGGCACTCGAGCAAAAGACCTCTTGTCGGCTCAAGACCTCGTTCTTCCAAGAGCTTTTGAATTCCTCTTGGTAATTACCATCTCCAGTTCTTCGCTTGCGAAGAATATCTGTTGAGGGAGGACTGTGTCCCCGTTGTACCGTCCGTCGGGTAAAATAGGTTGGGGTCCGCCTTGTCCCTTGTTCATCTTTGATGCATTGCGTGCGTCATTGGTGTAAATTAAATGACTGGTGGGGTCATCGAATAGGAAGGGCAATTGGTATCCAGGATTAAAAAAGTGACTCGGCGATAGGAAGCGCTTTATTTAGCACTTGCTCAAGAAATTTTGGCCTATCCCATTGACCATCTTCCCTTCCATACTCAAACAGGATAGCTGCTTCGCGGGGTGCCAGACGCCTTGAGCTCCCTCTGACGTTCTTCACGGAGAGAAAGAGGTTGAGGCGGGACCATGGCAAAAGGGAATCCCACCACAATACCTTCTCCTTTCCCTCTGGCCGAAGAAGTGTTCCATTTTCAGATATCCAGGCTTGACGGCATCCATTATTCGGAGAAAATGCTCTCATTATGTGTAATCATGATGATAGGTTGGCCACAACCCTGTTGTAATCCTCAGGGTTATTTGCTTGGGTATCATTGTCCCATCTGAATTAAAGTTAACCGTATACGGCAACACTTCTTTCATGGATTGAAGAATTTGGTTGCGGCATTCAGCCACATTTTCTCTTTCTCACCATGGCCGTCCATAAAGACCCCTTTCTTGACATCCAGGTGCAAAGCTAAGCTCCACTAGCCATCGGCGCCCTGTTTTCGAGGTTATGGCCACCTTGGATTTGGGCTGGTTATCCACTGACTTAATGAAGCCCGCGACTTTATTGACTGACGCATCGATATCGCGACGACGCCCTTTAAGGAATCCCTTCACAAAGGTGGCGAGCTTATATGAATCAAAGTCGTATTGGAGGTCCTGACGCGGGCTAACACCACTCGGGCTAGTGCCAGTTAGCAACGATGAACTATTGCATATCTCGTATATCTCATTACATACCTAGGTAAGTAAGCATGTTCGTAGTGGGGAATATTCCTCCACCGGGTCAGCTGGATGTTTACCTCCTTCCTAATACAGAAATCCATGGAGCCATGCCCGCTCACCTCTCTCGTCTGATCTCACTTCTCTTCTCTCCCACACCAATATATTTGCTCCCTATCATTCAAGTTATTCACATCGTTCTCCTCCGCCCTAGACCCATGGCGCACCGGGCGCACTTTCAAACGGAACTACTCCTCTCCTCTTTCTCTCTTCTTTTCCTTCCCTATAGCATCACGGCGATAGTTACAAACGCATTTCGTTTCAGCTTCCTCACATCTCAAGATGCTAATGATATAGTCGTCGGGTCTATTATTCCCTTGGGCAACACTGATGCAGTCTTACTAATGTAGATCTCGATCATGATAAATGAATCTCCAGCTTTGGAGGAGGTGATTGGTCTCTGTCGGTATTACACCATCCAATCTGCTATTGCCTACTTTCAATCATTTAAATCAAGATCAATCAGTCCTGAGCTAGCTGTGCCAGCTCTGGATATGGTAAGCAGCCAAATGTCACCTCATCAAGGAAATGTTTCGAAAGCAGCATGAACGGCCCACCACAAGTACACAAGGAACGCCTCTTCAGATCGTTCCTCCTCTTCATTAAACAGGAGGTCTCTGGGGACAAAAAACCGGAAAGCTGACGGCGACGTGCCGAAAGCGAGACACGGCCGTCCTAACATAGCGTCCGGGCCTTTCCATAGACTCTACGGCCTCCTAAGCTCCCTACTTTTACTAGCGCCAGACCTAGACCTATGAAAGGAAGGGATGCTTATGCTTTGTTTAAAGGCCCTAAAGGCTGAAATACCAATGTTAGGGCGACACCGGATTGGGGGATTCTATGTTTGACAGGAAAAAGGAATGTCTGGCTACTATTCATTGGAGATGGTGTCTTTCCTGTTCATTCCTTAAATCTTTCTAGAGGCTGGTTCCTTCAGCAGTGCCAATAGTGCTAACCCATAGGCGTTGAATAAGAACCATAACAACCATAATGCTGTTGCATGGGAGGATCGAAATTATACGTCTACTATGGTAGTTGTCCATTGCTAGCCAGGAGTTATGATCAAACCGCAAATCCTTACTATCATTGATTGCCGTACAGAACCCAGATTTTTGCATTTGCTCTAGTCGACTAGAATTGGCTGGGATAATACCTAATCTACATAATGTACGATACATCCCACTTCTGAACGATCACTGAATTCGACTACATGTATGTACTGTACATAGCCAGATATTCAATGTGTCTTCGAATCAGTTTGGTATCAGTATAGTTATGTATGCTTCAGTTAACCTACTACCATCCTCGAGCCCATCTTTGTTAGTAACTTATCTCCAGTAATTAAGAAAACCGGCTCCTACAAGGCCAGTGTAAGCCTCGTCAAAGCTTTCCCAACAACGCCATGGCCAGAAACGGCTATATCTCTGCATGATATATATCTAGTCAATGAAATCCTGACCATATGTTTTCATCGGATCAACCCTTACGACGCGCACGTATGTAAGCCTTGGAGCGCTCAAATCTTCCTGTATAATGGTCAAGAAATTTAGAGTCGTAAAGCGTGAGCGTGCATTGCTAATTGGTTAACCACAGATGAGCCCGCATATGATTGATGGCCAATGTTTGCACTTGTCGCCTAAGAGAAGATCTAGAATCGTAACGTAGACCCCGGATCCGTATACGTACCTTCAGCTGCGGTAGAGTGGGTAGAATAATTATACAGGCCCACATGTTGTTCCCCAAACTAAGATCATATCATATATAGTAAGTAGTCTCCCGGGGCTTCACCCGGGTCATCTTCACGGTCGTTATAAATAAATACCATTTACTAAAAAAAGAAAATTCAGCTTGTGATGGCATCTTCTGAAAAAGCTCGATACCGTGCCCCGGGTTTAGCGATCCTTATAACGTTTTGAACCCCTCTTGCGCCCTTTCTCCGTAACAACGCGAATGTTTCGTTCAGCTCTGAACTGTAAACATTTCCTTCCGGCGCGACAGAGCTCATAAGCTCATAATATTAAGCCGTAGCTTTCTTCGGAACGGGCTTTGGGGAGAGGGGGGGGGGGGGGGGGGGGGGGGGGGGGGGGGGGGGGGGGGGGGGGGAGGGGGGGGGGGGGGGGGGGGGGGGGGGG
>JAHQZX020003365.1:0-37584 GCA_019804575.2 Pseudotulostoma volvatum | reverse complement strand
ATATAGTTATTCTCTTCATGCTTAGTTTTCTCGTGAAATGAGACTAGTAACATTGACTATTTGCTCGATCCTCACACACGCTGATTTTGAGCCAAGCGGATTTTCTCAAAAGTGCACACAAGATTTTTGGTGGTGCACTTCGGAAATAAGTGCGAGCCAAACGGGCCCTCAGCCTAACATCTCAATAAATACTAGAAACTTTTTGGCTATAAACTGTTGTGTAATATGTCCGGCGCCCTGAGATTACCACTTTCTCTGCCGCCTGATGACCATGGGCTGCTGCGGATCATGCGGTCCATATTCCCATACTTCAACACGTATTTCAACAATAACGCTTGGCAATACCTTTGTACTGAAGCAAAGAAACTAGGTACTTGGTGCCTAAGTGCTATCCCTGGATTTAGTTGTTGGCCCACTGATGTGACGGACTAGGCTCGGGTATGGGTCACATGACCCACAACTTGTGTATCTGTCCTGTATTTCCTTCCTGAGCTCTATTTTCCTTTCTTTCTTTCTTTCCTTACCTTTGGATTCTTGTACCGCCCCTTAGTACAACGAATCCATTACTTATGATTACTTATGCTTTGGGCTTGGGTCATCACAACTGAGTTGACTCTCGACACGTTTTGGCGGGTGTAAACAAGATACTTTCGGAACCACGTACCAAGTTGGCACCAACCCTACCTTTGGTTTCCGGGTTAAATTTTTGACACCGTTAGAATTAGAAGCTATAAATCTATAATTGATCAAAGCCCGATTATTGATTTTGATGCTGTGATGCTGCGGGTGACAATATGGTGGTTTTTCGATATCGACCAGGAGGTAATATCATCTGTGTGCCTATTGCTTTAAAGTTTTTAGTCCTTCGACGTTCTCTGTGATAGCTAAATAATTATCCTAAAAGTGGTATAGTCCCAATATCACGTGTCAACATTACAGCTACAGAACGTCACTAGGCCTGACGCAGCGCATTAATGCTTCTATGGAGTGCCTACCTACTTTATATCTGCGACAATGCCCCCGCAATATAAAAAAAGTTCAACAACGTTCTATACGAAGAGCTAATATTTAAACTATATATTGCATTAACTAGAGAAAAGGGCCGTTATTCTGTAATCCAAACATTAGTCGACCCAACTTAGATTACGGGCTCTACCTTATTTACGAGGGTCTATTGAATGAAGATGTAGAAGATGAAACGCCACATATAGCACTATTTGGCCTCGGACCTGAGCCTATTATTGTACATGAATGTTTTCCCTATGCCCGAGACGTTGTGGGGACCGTTGCGGATGGAGTCTAGGATGCATGGCGCTGCCATGGAACTATGTATGAGAGTCGGCCGCTAAGCAAGAAGCTCTGACGAATCACGAGCAGCGCCAGGTGTACTCATGGATCTTAGACTCTATTCGTAACGATCCCCACAACTCACAATTCTTCCTAATCGTACTGGAGGCAACGGAGAAAACATTCATGTATAATATTTTATGTGATAGTGTGGAGAAAATAGGATACTGTAGTAGTATACTAGGTTCTACGCTTGATACGCGTAAGGATAGAACCACTCCTACATCCTAGCCTCTGGTCGTTATTGTATAATAGTTAACAATATAGAGATATACATAACAAGAGATTGAGTTACGATTATAGATATATTTCTGCTCCATAGGCTAGCTCGTGCGCCAGCTGTTACTAATGCCGACGGTTTGCTCTCATACCCAATTTCCTCAACAGATAGGCTCAGGTCCATGGGTCAAATAACGCTATGTGTAGCGTTTCATCCTCTACATCTTCATTCAATAGATCCCTATAAATAAAGTAGAGCCCGTAATCTAAGTCGGGTCGACTAATGTTTGGATTACAGAATAACGGCCCTTTTCTCTAGTTAATGCGATATACAGTTTAAATATTAGCTCCTCGCATAGAACGTCGAGGTATCGGTTAGCCCACCACGGACCATCGCAGGTTTAATAGGCGTCACAGATACCATCCAGTATGGAATTCGCATGCTTCGGTGAGGCATAACTCCCATTCATTATCGCGGGAGAGAATGCCTCTGGAATAGCAGGCCTATTGAAAGGTGTCGTAGCGAACACCTTCCACAGTGTGAAGGCTATCGAAGCTGGTAGGCCCCGGTACAACGGCATAAACATCCCCTTGGAATGGCGAAAGAGAATGCATGCGTCTGATCTGTTGAAAGAGTCTTTGACAGGGTCACCATTTATGTCTAAGAATAGGGAGACGTAGAGGGTCAGCTTCAACCATTATATTTCAATTACTTGGGGTAAAAAACCATAATAGAATGCATACTTCGATGACCATGTAAAATATCGGGGGGAAATCCTGAAACAGGTATCGCTCGGAACGATGTGAGGCATTATAGTGGAAGAATGCCATCAATTCTACCTCTTGATTCTGGATCCTTTTGCCAGCGTACTCGGCGGTATTGTCATCCTGAAGAGTCACCGTATGCTTGCTGGAGCACTAAAGATTTCACTGGAGGCAAATTCTCGTGGATTTCATTGTCGAAGATTCGCCATAGAGCCGATGTATCAACCGCTAATATATTGTTGAATCTCCTTACTCTAGGTAGCCCGAGCCTTTGAACATGTATTTATGGATGTACAGTAATTCACGGGTCGAAGCCTTGGCACACCTCAACATTGATATGGGCCCGTTACTTCCAGCATAAGTAAGAGTTGTAAGGCACAACCTATTCATTAGCTACGGACATGGGCTCCTTAGTGTGCAGTAACTAGTTAACCGACAGGCTAGGGCAATTACCGGGATGTTTCAGTCCACCCTGGTAAGAGAGGCGGGCCTAGAATCGGCAAAATTTTTATTAGACAGTTGGGATCTGCCTCCAGGCCGCTTAGCCTAGCTAAGGACCACCCAGCAGGACAAATTCTCCCTGTTACTTTCAGAGAGGGAGACCGACATGCTAAGCCCGGGGAACTGTCGGGGGACTGGATGTGGGCAAAGCCAAAGGACCAACCGAGGTCACTTGGATAACGTTTGGCGCAACAATTCATCAAGACGCTGACGGTTGACCTGTCTGATGGCTTTGGGGAGACCGTAAGAACGCCTGCAGGAACGTTCCTGGGTAAGATAAGAGTTTTGCCTATAGAGGACGCTATACGGGCTGCTCTCGGCTCGAGAGCGGATGTACAGGCGCAGGAATCGCATGGCAAAGTCCTCAAGGCGCCTGGAAAACTCGAGAATTTCCCCTTGGTGTAGGGAGCGGCGCAGGTAGCGGGAGGTCCACTAGGCTATATCAAGGCCGGCATCACGGAGCCGTCGAGGGCAGAAGAGAGCCCGGAGGCTAGGCTGTTTGGAAATCCCAAAGCTTCAGGGGCCATCCCACGGTTTCTAGCAAATACGACAATAGTGTGTCCTCGGGGAGATCAAGAGCGGGTAAATAGGGCTAGGAGAAACGACGAGTGGGGCGAGGAAAAGGTAATTTGAAAGGTTATAGAAGATTGACACTGTGGGACAAGCCTATGGGCGGGTGTCTGTCAATAAATTTAATTAATAATAATAATAATAAATCCGCCGGCGGTATTTCAGATAACTGTCGGGTTGCACTGCTGTGCTCTCTGAGAAGGACTTCGGATACTAGCTTTTACAAGAGCCATTCTCCACGAGTTCTGGGGTATTGACGGGGCCCTTCACTCAAAGGAGCTTGTGAGAATAGGGGAGACCACGTTTCCGTTGCTCGATAACAGAAACGTGAGCGACGTATTTCCCGATAATTCCATCCGCCATGGTATCGCGCTTCATCTTAAAGACATGAGCGACCAAGTGACCTGGTCACACCGTGTCTGGATTCGAACGCCATTACTATCTATAAGAAGTTCCGACTAGATTTTATCCCGGTATGGATTGGCGGTGAAAGTGGGAAAATAAGTTGGTTCCCGGAAAGAGCGCACGATGGTCGTCGAGCCTTGATAGCATTTTCAGTCTATTCCCCGGGAACTGAGTTGGCAATACGACGCGTCGACCGTTCCTAGATACACCATGATTCGGGTCGCTCATTAATTGATTGCGGGCCATATCATAAAGCTTAACCTGTAGCTTCTTTTGGTTGTGGAAGTAATATTCCAGCTGGTGCATCTCGATGCTAAGCCATTTATCAACGAGATATTGTTGAAATAAGGCAACACCCCGATGAAGGATATTGGAGGACCGGTTGCGAGTGTATGTATGATATTGGTAAAATGCCCAGATTGTGAGAAAGGTATGAATCCAGGCTTCTCCTGTAAGCGGGATTAGTTCCACTATAGCTCGGGACTAAAAGAAAGGGAAGGTGAGATTTACCATGAGCCGTAGGTCCATTCAATCGAATATCTAATATTTCTACTATGCTCACGACCACCCTCAGCGTAGAAGAGTACGTAACTGAAAGATAGATAAAGAGGGTGGTTAAAGTGGATATAAGAAAGATACTGGTCTCGATCATCCGAGCCTAGAACGGGCTGAGGGTTGGAGAATGTACCAGGGATCGACGCCGCGAAACTCCTCTAGAAATGCGTCTCTAGAAGCACCCCCAGAGGGAAGATTGTGAAGGTAGAGACACACATCACGGTCCCGGAAAACTCCTCACGTAGTAGGGATAAAAGCCGAGAGCTCAGTTTAATTTCCTAAGATGGAAGATCATTCTGCCCAGCTCGTTTATTCGGGGCCAAGCGGAGCCGTAAACAATCCAATTCAGTATGATTCTCCAGGACGTCCTTTACACAATGGAAAAGGTGCGAAAAGGATTCCGGCTTCGTAAAATTTCTTCCAATCTCTCTAGGAGATCGCTCGCACGACGAAGGGCAAGTATAGCCCTAATGTGAGCATGTAATGCCTCCTTTGGATCCAGGAAATAGAGTTGACTAAATAAAAGAGACTCATCCACGCTGCCCAGGGGATCTTGGATGTGGTAAATGAAGCCCTGTATTTGGAAGATGAAGGATGCGACTATTGGGCGATAGCCAACCGAGGCGTAAGACAGCCGAATTACGTTGACAAATATTCATTCGAAATAGATTCGCCTTCAGCGTTCAACAAAAAAATCCTGAATAAAAGGGGGGGGTCGATAAAGGAGACCGAGCCTTTCTCGCAGCACTTTGTAAAACGTCCGTTCGGTCGATTCGGATTGAGGAAGGGACATTCCACGTTCATCTAACCTCTCCAAGGCCCAAGAAGTGGAGTCCCGGATATCGAAGCTCGTCGTTGGGCCACGGTCTGGAGGTAATCCAATGTTCTTGATTACTAAAGACAGGTTCTTGTGTAATACTTGACAAGTATAGCGAGATCGTCTGGCCAGAATAGCCTCAAAAGAGCAGAATTTCCATACATACATACTTGTACTATATACATTAAGTTTAGTTTGGTTTATCTTCACAAGAAAATCAGGTCCGTTGATCGTACGGGATCCGGCTTCGCTTAGAATTCAAACACAAGCCCTACAGCAGCTTTTCTATACAAGATGGTCAAGTTGCTCATCCTAGCGAGCTGCTGCTCTAGGATCAATCCCAAAATAGCTTCAGAATACAAGAGGAGGTAAAATATAAATGTTACCAATAGACCCAGCAAAAGAAAGTCTACATTCGGATGTAGTTAAAGTCTTGTCGATTGGTTGACACGTATGAGATAGGCACTAATAAAAGTATTTACAAATCGGAACGTGAAGTTGAAAATATCATAATCATAGCTTTAAAAGTCTATACACATCTACTACCAGATTCATCTATGTAGGATGATCCCCAATCACCCAATTCCAAATGCCGAGCCAACTTGAACTTCTATCATAGCCCCTTGTGAGGTATATAGTACTATTAATACATAGAGATAGATGCAAACCTGGAAGAGGCACATCAACAGTGCAAGCTCCAGCCACCTGGTTCTAACGTATTGGAGATGCGCATATAAAGATTTAACATGCCGTTAGCCTGTCACTGTATGTAATTACATGTATTACCCCCAAAATTGGGAGCGTAGGCCGAAGTAGTTCTCCGTTGATCTAGAGGTTCTCCACCAAAGCTAAGCTATTTTCAAAGAAAACTCCAGACGCAAATAACCTATCAAATAGAAGCTTAGCACTAGTCTATGTTCGCTGGGCTGCTTTTAGCTTCATAGTTAGGCTACGTTTGAGCGTATCCCTTTAAATAGTGGACTCATATCGTGTATTCTCTTGGGTGGATACGCACGCAGGATATTTAGGTAATCCGAGTCCTCATGCAGTTCACTGCTTCCCGGTGACCGTACTAGCACTGTACAAGACATTCCCGGATGTTTGTCCGAGACGACATTCACCGATATAAATGCCTCCTTTTGCATTTGCCAGGTCCTGCAGAGATGGGGTATTATGGTTGATTGCCAAGCAATCGATTACCCTGGTCTTTCTTTATACTAGTTGACTGCTAGCACCCTACTCCATGCCAATTTCCATTGCGTCAACCATCATCAAAGTGGTCAAATATTTGAGTCCCCTACAAGCAACACCTCATGTTCGCCGGACTCAACATCGTCAGCCTTAGTGCCTAAATTTTATATGTACCAAGGCCGTTGTGCCAGAGTAATTAGGCGCACGCGAGGATTCTCTGCCACTAATGAACCGAAAGCACTAACAAAACGAAACGCTCACCTTACACAAAATTGATTGGATAGAACGAGACAGTCCGAAGCTAATTTCAGCTAGTACAAATGTGGCTGGGCTTGCGCCATCCATGTGGGGCTTATATTGGAAAGTGTCTGCATCGTTTTTGGGGTCTGAGCTTGCTGAGCGGCCCAGTATCCTATCATAGTAGTTGGCTCAGGGCTGAGCGAATGACCACGACGAACTGCAACCGATTAGATCTGTATTCGCGCCGATGTCGGAGAGCAGGAGATCGGTATATGGTATTGGATATGCACCTCGTGGAATTGGACCTCTTGCACACACCGCTCCCTAGACAGTGCCGATCGTTTCACAGGCGGTGAAGCGAGTATTCATTCATTTCTGCTTACACGCGGAAACCGGTGACGTAACGGAAGCTATGATGGTGCCTAAGAACAGAGAAACAGAGAATAGGATCAGAACAGAACAGATTCAAATTGAAGATAAAACTGCCTACATGACCCTCATAAAGGCATCATAGTGTGATATTAGCCAGTCCTATATATGTATCATATGATATTATTAATTCGAGACCAGACTACTTTCAAGTATGCATGCTCTATAAATTAGTGTTTCTTATATTGTAATATATATTCTAGTGAGGCACTGAGCTGGCGGCGCGTGATGCGGTGCCGATTCGTCGCTTTCCTCCAGTCAGGTTATCCGCTGCTCTTCGTGCTAGACTTTGTCATGCAGCGCTAAAGCTCCGTCGTTCATCTCCAGCAAGGGCCACATATTTTGGGCGACTAAAAAAAAATGGGCGGGGGACATACGAAAGGGGGGAAGATAACCCTTGATCGGGAAGTGTGGCTCTGCCGATCGTCGCCCAGATGAACTCTATATATTTATGTGGTTTTATTGGACCGCGGTGGCCATCTAGCAGTGAAGTGAATCCGAAGGACCATACAGTGATAGTGGCTCAGCAAGAGTTCTTTGAGTCTCCTGATCGATAGTCCCCGCGCGCTTCTCCAACAGCTATTATTGATGATTACGATTATTATCATCCTAGTCGAACTCATTGGTACATATAGCATGCTAATGATAAGCTATAAGCTTGTATGGAGTGCATAGGCTAGAACCGTTCTCTCCTAGCTCTCACCCGGCCTGTACCAGCTCTTATTTATGTAGTGGGATGTCCCAGACCTGGTCACAAAGTCCCCGGCTCTCCAGATGGAATGAGTTCCAGTGTCCGCAGGTGGCCTCCCCTACATAGTCACGAGAGCCCTCACACTTCTGGCTCAGCTGAGGTTTCAGTCGAGTAGAATCCGGCACGGGGCCTTCCAGAAGCCGAATTGCGTTTCTCGTGGCTGTGAGAAGGCTGATGAGATGGTGAGGATACCCCTCACTTGCCACCACTAAACGTCATTTATGGGTGAATCCTTAATGAAGAGCAGCCAGAGTGTCAAAAGTGCCTGGTACATTATAGGTTAGGTATATTGCCCTACTAGGACCTAAGTTGAGGAGCCGCTTTTGGTTTCCTTGGGACTGCCCGGACTAGCTGCGTATATCCATCTTCTGTGGCGAGTTGCGATTCGGGACAGCGCAGTTACAACTATGTCGCAATAAATCTTCATTATTTATATGCCAGAGTGCATGAATGAATCAATAGGTCTGCGACATTCTTTCTTCCCTTGGTCCCCTTTGTTCTCTCTCTATATTGCTATGTGCTGGCTGACCCCAGAAATGACCGGTCTTAGTCTAGAATAAAAATTGTCACTTTATTAGTATTATCAGGCACAACCCGACCAAGAAAAACGAAAAACGATGACCCCCCGTGGTTTCACATGCAAACGACCGCCTCCACACCAGCACCATGGATCTCTGGCACCTGTCACCCAAATATGCTGAGCATCCTGATGTATTACCATCGTCTTTACTTTATCTACGTCCAACATCTGCTTACAGTAAGGATATCGTCAAGTCAGCATTAGAGATATCCTTAGATGGTACCACTGCATCAGTCTCTTCATGTATCAGCGGCGTTTCTGACGCGATGACCTTCTATAGCACCGTCGAGGTCAAGAGAGTATCCTTACAGGATGACACCTCGTCCGTGTCGTCGATGGTCATCCAAGATAGTTTATCTGCTATTAACGCCACTCTTGACAATGAGCAGAATTTCAGGGGCCAGCAACACGTACCTGCCTCGCCTTTGCCCATCACAACAGATGCGAAGCCAACGAAGGAACGCGTGCATTCCCCCAAGGAAAAGAGAGCAAGGTCCCGCGAGTCTTCCATATCGAACCACGCGTACGATCATCGTTCAACGTCCTCCAGCACGACTGGACGCTCCGCCAGGGCAAGCGGTCGAAGCTCCATGCAGCTATTCAACAGCGGCACAACATATAGCCATCCATCCCTATTGAATCCTCAGCACAATAGTCTCCAGATGTCACAGAAGAAGCGTGAGGACTTGCTTGCCCTACATCGGAATTGTTGCCGAATCTTCCATGACAACACATTTACTCCTGGGGACTTACCTAGACGATTAGATGATCGAGCACAGGCTGTTCAGCAGGCCTCAGCCACTCCACTTGTCACAAGTGAAGCTCATCGACCCTTCGTTCCTTCATGGAAGACTGTACACTTAATCGACTCTACCTCATCTCCCACTGGCCGAATCGAGAGTTTAACACCGTCTGAAGCTATTCCCCTAACTATGTCTCCAGCTACTCGACCCCAGCGACCGGCACCTTACCAACACTTAGCAGGTCTGAATTGTGATCGGGACTGCGACGGTCCAGACCGGGAGTCACTCGACCAGAGGATCATACCCAAAACCGGCGAAACCCAATTAAAGGACGATAGACTCTACCAGCAAGTGCCGGCGACAGTAATTGATTGGACTTCACCAGCCACTCGGAGGCGACAGTATAAGAAGATCGATCGCTCTACCCGCGGAATACGCGGCTTGTGGCGAAAACTAGCGCCAAAATGTATCCAACCTGCGGATAAACTGACTCCATTTTTCGAAGAGGGGAAGGACGGGAAGGGGAACTATGAAGGCAGTGTTAGGAGGTTCAGGATAGATATATCCGATGAGAAAGATGACGACGTATCTGGCCAGGACGTTGGCGATCATGGTTCCCCGTCAGCCATCCATGATGACAATGAGAATAAGGTCTTTTTCCAATTTCAGGGGCAAATGGTTCATAACTCTGGAAAACGTCGTAACTCGACCTCAACGCGAGGCAGGTGGTCGCAACTACGCCTCAGAGCACATGTAGGGAAGATAAAAACCGACTAATTTTCATTTTGCTTTGCGGGTTCCTCTCCGGCCATGTGGAATTGTCACGCCTTCCCCTAATTTCGGTTCTATTTTTCTATTTGTATCCGCCACCCTACACTGAACCCTTACCCGGTATCACTACCCAGCATTCAACTCCAAATGACCCTATCCTGATGATGATGTATGGAAGACGAAGCACATGGTTTTATTTGTCATATTCTCCTGGATGAGCCGCACCCCTCATGTGAATTTTCATTTTCCTTTTTCTCTAGCCGCTGGAGTACTGGGCATGAAATTTGACTGTGTTTGGCTTTAAGATACCCCAATGGTACTGCAATCACTACTTCCCTTTGTATACATTGTGAACTGGAGAGGATAGTTGCATGACAAAGAATACTACCTTTTATTGTTTTGCATACGGAAATTAAATGTCCACGTTGTAGAGGAAGCTGGATCATGGGTTAAAATACATATACAGATTGCGATGACAACTGTGATTAATATCGTACTCATAGTAATAATCAGACACCAGGAAAGTGACCAGTAGCTGTTTTAAGATTATATTAATAGCCATGAAGAGCACCTAAATGAATGCAAATATGCCATCAACAGTTACGATTCTGATTTCCAGTAGTGAGTGATCCTTGAGTCATGTTCCCATCCCTACGGCCATTCTGGAGTCAATGATCAAAGTTTACTTGTGCAGAAGGGAGAGCCACCCGGAATCAAGACATCGTATAAATGCGGGCGGTTTCAAATTGACACCTACAGAATTATATGTCCGTATCGGACCTCGGTATGAAATGTACATCTTAATGTACACGTGCCTGATCCAAGCTCACTCATATGATCATATGATAGTATATACGGCCGTACTCACTACTGGATCATTCTCGCATAGTTGTCAACTCATTATTTATAAGTCGTATCCAAGGAGTCTACGTTCTTCCGGTTTTCCCACCTCCGAGTCACAGTCCCATAGCCAGCAGAACCCATGGTCCATATAGTGAAGCTATATCATTCTTCCGATGAGTCTAGGCTAGAAAGCACGGTTACTGGAATGATAAAGCCTTCAAGTTGTAGGATATGATCACGCCATTGGATCTTGCCAGCTAAAAGCAAGAAATAGAAGAGGCAAGCAATGACATAATATACAATCCAGTGATGACGTGGAATGGACGGGAGCAATAACGATACAAGTTTCTATTGGATGGGGCAGGCAAGGGTTGATATCTGCAGAAAGCTACCTACACTGTTATTTAAATATGAATTAAGTGTTTTTCGACCCTCATACGAGTAGAATACTGAAAGGGAAGAAGATAGGTATGATATGAGAGAAGCCCTTCCGGAACAATCCTATTGTTATTGTAGTAATCACTACTTTTGTTCTTTGGTAACGTAACTATACCTAGTCTCCCAAAAGAAGAATTGTTAATCAAAAGGTCCGCTGGTGGAATGACCAACCATATTCACAGGAAGAAGCAAAATATGTGTGTTGTTATGTCTCATACTCATTTGTTGTTAATATTAATAATTGGTGTGGGCCGGCGGCAACCAGTTGGACTGGAAAGTGGAGACGAATCTTTAGTTATTACCTAGGTCGGTGGCGCAGCACCACCAAACCAATACAAAGAAAGACAAGACCAAACCGACCGTTTGATTTGAAAAACACGTGTGGGGTGGGGCAGAATGCTGCCGCCGCTAGTCCTGATCAGAAACACATTCCCGTCGTCTGGCACTGACATCATCATGCCAGCGATCAAATAAGCTTGATGCGATTTTCGACTGTTCCGTCAGTTATAAATACTCTGCTTCATTGATCTAGACTTTGTCCATTGCACTTAGTGTCGAGTCTCTCCCTTGTATCGAAACTTCTGTGTGAATGCATTACCGTAATAAGTACTACTAATTATTAACCATGCTGTTGTATATATGTGCCATGGCCCATAAGCTGGTGTTGCTGTGTAGTCCTATTATTATACCAGTAATACCTGCCCATGGTCATTATGTTGGGTCATAGATCTGTGATATTACTAAAGGTTGGCCGCTGAACAGCTGCATATCGTATAGGATATGAACTGCCGGCACATCCCCCTTATGAATAAGCTTTCATAGTGCCATCTTCAGATCTATTCAGGGGTTACATGCCAGTACAATCTTTCTGGAGCATGCAAGCTGCTGCAGTGGGAGATGCAGTACTGGAACCCGGGGGAACTGGCATAACCAAGTCATCGGGGCAGATCAAGAGCCCAGAAGCTTCTACTACATACATAGTAGCTATAGGCTATTTGGGAACTCCGCCCAAAGCCTTGGAAAATGCGACGGTACGGCCGGCGAGGGTAGGCAGGACTCTAGAAGGGAGAGGAATATCATATATGGATAGGGAAGCGGAGGTAAGGACAGAGTAGGGCTGTGAAATCGTGTGTCTGTCATATCATAGGCCCCTCATAGCCGAAAGCTGAGATATTAGATTCGCTGGATGAATGACATGTGCTTTTAGGGCACTCCTACTGGTATGTACTAACCCTCACTATTAGACTACAGTTTGATCCTTGGAGGCGGTGGAAGTTCGAGCTCGAACTGCTTTAGTACCTTTTATTCATCATGAGAGGACAAGTTCATGGGGCTCGTATGGTTAATGGTAGGAATTATATATTCATGTATGTGACGTTCAGGATATCCATGCATCCCGAAGGAAGAAAAAAGAGGCGTTGGACACAGGCGCCAAGTCTAAATGCTGGCGAATTCTAGCCTTCCGTCTACCTGCCAATCGGTCTTTAATTATGCATCGAAACATACAGCGAGTTGAAGGCAATATACATATGATAAAGGGTATCACGTTGGAGAAGAGAAAAACGAAAACGAACCAAAGAGAAGAGGGGGGGCATGAAACCTCCTTTTCTAAATCAATGCCTGTCCTCGGAACATCGCCTCACGAACCTCTTTGACGATATCTTTCCGGTCTTTCTTACCAACAAGCACGATTCCGCGTCCACGCCTGCCCATGCGCCCGACACGGCCAAGGCGGTGGATAAAATCAATCGTCGTATGCGGCACATGGAACAGGATTACCGTCCTAACAGGTAATGTATCGATTCCACGAGAGCCCAAGTCCGTCGTTACGAGCACCCTAGTGTTCTCCAATTTTCGGAAGGAAGGTTCTGTTCGTCTAGTTATTTGATCAGGTATTTCGAGCGGGATATCAAGGTTCTCTAAGCGACGCTTTCGCTGAGCAAGCATGATTTCTTCTGCAGTGGGGGGGGGCTTTGAATCCGTGAAGTCGGCTAGTGTCTCGGATTGGTGTCGTTCGGACGAGTCCCGTGAGAGAGCAACAGCGTCAATTCCCTTGGAGACGAGGAATTTGGCTACCTCATCCGCTTCTTCTCTCTCATTGACGAAGACAATTATTTTTTTCACTTTGGAACCCATGTTTGATGAAAATGGGCCGCATGAGTCGGAATGATCACCGGACTTGCCAATGGACCAAATCACATCCGCACAAGCGAGATATTTATTTCCACGGTATGGATCCTTGTCAATATCTACTACACCTAATTGTACCCTGCGGGGAATCGCATGTAGATTAGGAGTCGCAAGACGTTTAATATCGGGGTATCGTTTGCGAAGGCGGGAATCTAAGCTACGGGGAATTGTGGCGGAACAGAGTATGAGCTGCTTAAGTGAAGGAGAGGCCTTGTCAATGATCTCCGTCGTCGCTGGAGAGAACGACCGGTCGAGAAGAGAGTCTGCCTCGTCAATGACGAGGTGAGTTACTCGGCTGAGAACATACGGGTCACTTTTAGCAATGGAGAGGAGTAAGTGTGGGGTCGCCACGAGAACGTCGATCCCACTGGGGTTGAAGACAATGCTGCGAATCTTCCGCGCGGTATCGGCAGAGGAGACGAGACCTGATCGGTACTTGACGGTGTGGGAAAACGTTTTGACCTTGGCACCTACCTGAGTAACCAATTCAGCAGTTGGAAGGAGAATGATTGCCCTGGGTCTCCCGGCGGATGATGTCAAATTTTCTGAGAGTTCCGGAGCCCCAATTTCAGAGGGGGCCTTGGCCTTTCTATCCCATTCCACGGCCTTTAGCTTTTCGACTGTCTCCTGCTTTTCAGCTATTTCCGCCCGTTTGACAGCATCAATCACAGGTACCAGATAAGCGAGTGTTTTGCCGGATCCAGTCTCTGCGGCCAAGAGAAATTGACGAAATGATGGTTCGGTCTCTGTTGACTTTGGTACAGGACGTTTTTCCGTGGGTGCTGCTAGTAGCGCTGGAATTGCTACACGCTGGATCGGAGTAGGCGTGACGTCGAGAAGCCCAGGGAGCGCTTGGGAGAAAATCGACTCCCTCACAACTGGGAGGACGGGAAACTGATCAAAACTAGTGATCTGGGTGATTCGATCTTTGATGGCCATTCGAAGATTATAATTCAGCGGCGCCAGCGTCGTTTGCATCTTCAGCGCTCTGTAGAGTAAACTTGGTTCCTTCTTTGACTGTGCTTCTCGACGGTTGGCAAAGGATTGTTTTCTTTCGGCCCGTGATCTCGACCGTGGCCTAGTATCGATCCGGGCCTCCGTCTGATTCATCCCAGCCCATGGTCCTAGCCGCTCTGGTGACGGCTTTGACAGCTTTGAGTTTTTCTGCGCAACATGAGGCGAGAGTGCTAGCCGGGCTGGTTTGCGAAGCAACCTAGCCGTTGCAGTGGACCGTGAGGACGGTGGAAACTGTAAAGCAGGAAAAGACCGAGGTATTCTCACCCGTACTTGGCACCGGAGACAAATCATGCCGAAAGAACGCGTATTGTTAGAAGAGAGTGTAGATAGAGATTACTATCATATCATATATAGTAGTTATTATATTACTACATAAAATATAACAAGTATGTACGTATACTAGTTAGTCTATGATACGAGCTGATGAAACAGTTATGCGGTGCGCAAAGGCGGTGGGTGCCGTTGCCCTGGAGACTGTGCCTGGTCCAGTCAACACGATCCTCACCTCCGCCCCTTCATTAAACTAGTAGTAATCTCCCTCTCCAAGTCAAGCGCATATCTCTCTCTCTTCCTCTCCTTTATCCTCAACGCGTCTTGCGCCCATCCTTCTCCCCTTTCTTTCATTTTCCCTACGGGTGTTTAGTTGGTTGCTCTTCATCTTCTTCCCCTCCTTCATCCCCTTTGTCTCCTCGAGCAGGTCGCCATTGCCGATCTACGAGTCATTGATTGTTTGTGAGAATTGTAATTGTCCTATCGCATTACTTCTAGTTTATCGGGGATATCCGTGTCAGTAGGAAGCAGCCGGTAGCCAACAATTGATACTACATTCCTAGCCTTTAGGCTACCGAATGTATTGTAGTGGGGGTTGAAATTCAGGTATGTTGCTTCCCCTTTTCTAAAGCCGTATAACGGTAAGACCCGTTGTGCAACTGTGTTTTATATCGGGAATTGACTCCACTAATTCCTTTTGGCCGCTGTCACTTGATAGGGATCCATTCTCGAATTTGATCAAAATGCGGGATGGCACTGGGCAACGGCCTCTGTCCGAATTGAGTCCGGTGGCGCCAAGGACGAATTCTCCAAGCTGGAACCAGACGAGCAAGGTACCTCCCCGCTACTTGACGGATCCTCGCGACAATTTCTCTAACATCCGAACCTATAGATGATGATGACCCCGTCTCCTTTTGACTCGTCTCCTTTAAATTCATCCAGCTCATCGCGTCTCTTTTGGCAGGGCCGAGATTCAGGATCGTCGTTCCAGTTGATGAGCGTAGAGAATCGGATTCCTTATGATCCGGGAGTATCATTGTCTCCATCCAAACGTGCTTCAATCGAGAATCTCAAGCGTGCCTCGCGCGTGAAGAACAGTAGCATGTTCGCTCGTGAGCAGAAGCATGAATACGACCCTGCACATGTCCGAGTCCTAGATCGTCCATTAGCTGTGGGCCGGCCTTTTCATACCCAGGAAAATACTGGTGCCACCGCACCAGTACCAAACAATCAGTATGGCGCGACAGAAAAGAAAGAAATTACACATACTCCCCCATCACCTAGTAAAGACCAAGTCTCGCCAGCGAAATCGTCTTTGATGAAGGGTGGTCGGTTCGGCGGGAAATCTTTTGACCCCGAGTACGAGATTTGGTCTGATAGAGACAGCGGTGCCTCTCCAAATCGACTGTCGGACCACTCTCAGCAGCGGCATTCAAAGAGCGTGACCTTTGATGCAGCTCCACCACAGATAAATGAATATGAGATGACAACTCCGGATCTCTCTTCCATTGCATCCGAATCTTGTGAAGGGAGCTATGACTTTGATGAGGATGAAGATGAATTTAGCTTCGATCGCGGTTCTTCACTGGATAGGGACGATAGCTTTGATGCGTCGCTCGAAGACATTGAAAAGACGCCAGTGGTTCTCCCGGAAGACTGGAGGTTCATGAGTCCGGCTTCCGTCGACCGTGAACTAGAACAAGGAGAAGATGATCCATTCGGGGATGCGCATAGTAGCTCTGGGCCAGACATTCTACCACCTTCAAAGCACGACACAGGAACTAGGGAGGCACAAGCGGAATCCCCCGATTCAAATGGCGAGCGTAGGCCTCTTCCACCACTGCCCTCATCTAGTGCGCAGAATTCTTCCGTCCCTAATTCTCCTGGAAGGCTTTCAAATGCGTTCGAGCGCGGCGGCAGCCAGCGGGACCTTCCGTCCCCGCCTAGCCCTGCATCTTATTCGAAGGCTGAAATCTCTGGCGCGTCTCGCGGCTCTATGACGCTCGAAGATAGGCTTCGTTTGATGATGCTGCAGGAGCAGAGCCCGGAATATCAGCAATCTGAGGCAGAACGTCAGCGAGAAAGGCGGATGAGACGAGCCGGGGCACGCGATAAAAGTAGTGGACATGATACGGATGACAACTGTACCGGGAAAGGTGGCTCTAGCCCACCTGCGGAGAGTCGAGTGTCATCGCAAAATGTATGGTCTCCGCCTCATATCTCCCGAGAGTCGATCCTTTGGAATATCAAGAATCACGACATCAATTTAGATGAAAGTTACGAGTATTCGCTACAGGCTTCGGCCAGTCCTAATCGATTGCTCCATTATGATCCGGACGTTCCGTTGCCATCCCTTGAGGATGGAGCCGATGCGGCTGAAGACGGTGTAATAATTAAAGAGGAACATAGTGATGATGAAGATATTTATGCAATACCTGAATACTATGGCGCACGCAGCAAACAGAATGCTATTCTCAATGATGATGAGAATTCTGACTATGAGAGAGGAAGTCACTATTCCCACGATTCCGGAGAGGCCCCTGACGAGTCAGGTCGGTTCTCAACCGGGTCTCAAGATGGCCAGGCTACTCCTGTGCCCTTAGTTCGGGATAAAGAAATCACTAGACAGTCGCAAGCAACACATTGCGATGTATCTTCAACTACATGTGGGGACATAGCTGCTGAAACACCCAGGGAATTATCGCCTGGGCTTTCCGAAAATGCAGATAATGGCCCTACGACAACCCTGGATATGGCTGGCATTAGGGAGTCTCTTCAACGTCCTACAACTCCCGAAACCCAGAGTCAGCAATCGGATGAAGAACCCTCAACCCCGGAATCAGTGATTAGACACCCTGTGAAGGAAGACCCGTCAACAGATGAAGCTGTTCCGGATCCAATTGCTACCATCAAGGCCCCAGGTAGTGATCTTAAAACTAGGCTTTCGTTAACGCCTGCAGAGACACAGGATATGGCTGCGGCTCGCCGTAAGGTGAGCTCACAAAACGCGGCCATGCTATCTCCGATCAACTCTTATAGGGCCGATCCTGATTGTTCTACACATAGCAGCATTCTACTGGGATCACAACAAGAGATTGCACCTGAGGCAAACTCTATAACTGATGTCACACAACGACAGAGCAGCCTGGTTAAGCTTGATATTCCAATCAGCACTTCTGATGAGACCCTTGGCTTTGGTTTAGATAAGGAATTTGACCGTGTTATTGAGGCCCAAAAGGTTGCGTTTGAACTTTCTCTATCCAAGAAATTTTACCCTCTTATTTCACCGTTTACCCAGGACGTCAAAAGTGGACAGAAATACCGAGCAGAATTCAATTCTGAACAAGGATTCACCCCAGTTGATGAGACCGTTGCTAACGCAAATTTGTTGACACAGAGAGGCTATCTTATGCGACAGAACACAAGAGTTATTATCGCCAGCAGCCGCGTCGATGACGACCAGCAACCGTCCAGTGGTGAGAATGGACCGGATCTCAGCGGAAGTAAGGCCGATGCTACCTCGCGCAAAGCAAGTCAGCCAACTTGGACGTCGGAACCCTGGAATCCGAAAACCCGCCGGCAGAGCATCAAAGTGGCCGGTGGTCCAGTCAAGAAAAAGCCTACTGCAGGAGCTGCGCCTCCCTTGCCCGGTATGCCGAGTAATGTCCAGGATGTTCAGCTCAGTGTAGAAGAGAATGAAGCACACGGTACCAACGAGCCATGTGAAGAAGAAGAGGAGAGAGGTCGTGTATTTGTTAAAGTTATTGGTGTCAAAGACCTCGACTTACCCTTTCCTAAAGGCGAGTATTTTTTGTCAACTCAAGAGGAAATTATTAACAGAGGTTTCAGGTGAACAACTATATTTCTCGCTGACTTTGGATAATGGCATTCACTGTGTTACTACCTCATGGATAGAGTTAGGCCGATCTGCGTCTATTGGTCAAGAATTTGAACTCATCGTTCAGAATGAGCTGGAATTCCAGTTAACGCTCCAACTGAAGGTCGAGGATGCAATGTTCAAACAAATTCAGCACTCAGGTATCGTCTCCGCACCGCCACCGAAACAGAAATCTTCCACTTTCAGTCGCGTTTTTGCATCGCCCCGAAAACGTAAGGAGTTGGAGCTGAGGCAGCAGTTGGAGCAGCAACAGAAACAGAAGGCTGAAGCCCACGCAAGTGCTGGTCCTTGGGTTAAATTACGAACGCTAGTCAACCGCGACGGTAGCTTCGCTCGCGCCTATGTGGCTTTAAGCGAGCATGAGAAGTATGCCTACGGCCGGCCTTATAGTGTCCAAATTTCATGTTTCAACGAATGGGCGGTTGAAGAATCTTCTAGTCTTAAAGGGAAAAAGGCCACTAATGGACCTCAAAAATTACCACCCTACAAAATCGGCAATTTGGAGCTTCAACTTCTGTATGTTCCCAAACCAAAGGGCGTCAAGGACGAGGATATGCCAAAAAGCATGAATGCATGTATCCGAGAAATGCGGGAAGCGGAAAGTACGGCGTCTCGATCATGGGAAGGTTTCCTTTCTCAGCAGGGAGGTGATTGTCCTGTAAGTTTCTCATAAGCCAATCTGTATTGATTTCTGAGCTGACGGTCTACCTCCCTAGTACTGGCGCCGACGATTTTTCCGGCTGCAGGGTTCCAAGTTAACAGCCTACCATGAAGTTACTCGCCAGCCACGCGCTACGATAAATTTAGCAAAGGCCGCAAAGTTGATTGATGACAAGTCCACCCTTACACAGAAGGAGACTTCGACCAAGGGAGGGGGCAGGCGCAAGTCCGCTTTTGCTGAGGAAGAAGAAGGCTACATGTTTGTTGAAGAAGGTTTCCGGATCCGGTTCGCCAATGGTGAAGTGATCGATTTCTATGCGGATAGTCGCCTTGAAAAGGAAGGCTGGATGAAAGTTCTTTATGAAACGGTGGGTAAGGGGTACGTGGCAGGAAACGGACATATCAAGCCCTGGACGGAAGTCATTCTCAGACATGAGAGAAGCTTGCAATCGAAGCGGGAAGCAGCTGATCGACTCTTGGGCAGCGCTCCTTCAGTTCCCGCCCCCCCAAAGAAGGATCACCCTATGCCGACGATCTCACAGGCGCAGGCGCCTCTTTCGCCACAGAGACAGCCCAGGCATCAACATACGCTTTCCCAACCTGACACTCGCAAGCATGAGGCTCGTAGAGAGAAGGCTCGCTCACTAATTTTTTAACCTATGTGCTTCCCTTGGGCCATAGATATCTAATTCCATTGTTTACTATTTTGGAGGTTTCCTTTCCGTTTCTCTTTCGTTGCTTCGGTCACTGTCTCCGTACTGGCTCTGGTTTCTGCTATCGTATGTGTATTGTCAAGATTTTCAATCTCTCTGTACACATTTTTTCTCCGACCCTATTTCGCCTCCTTTTCCTATGTCATCAATTTTCTTGAGAATAGGTCGTGTTTACCTGTCCTAAGTATTATGTCGAATTGCGCCGAACTACGGGCCGAACGATGGAAATGTGAACGATGATGCAACGGGACTGTCGTATCCCCTGAAGAGGGAGATTTGTTATTCTTTTCTTCTACTCTCTTGCTGTATGTTGTGGCAATATTGGTTGAGATCATACTGATTTCATCCAATTGTAATTGATAACACTGAGATGTAATTCCGAAAATCTGATAGCATCCTACATAAGACACTTGGGTGTGTATATGTATAGAATTCTTAAAACCTTGTGCTTACCAATCATGCACGTTTCGCATAATACTTGCAATAACGGGTACTTGAGAAACTTTCCCCTCAGAAACACCGATCGCTAAGCGCAATTCGTAAATATGTTGTTCATATGTGCATACATGTATGATACGTACATTTTCTCCCGCTTGTATTCAATCAAGTGCGGCCATAAATGATGATGAACCCATAGTTATAGGTTTCTCTTCCGAAGTTGACGATACCCAAGATACCGAAAAAAATTTTTTAAAACATATATACTTATGCGCGTGTATTTCGTAATGAGTATAATAAGGGACGTATATATTTTTTTTTCTACTGAGATCTTCACTAACCACCCTCTTCACCATTATTAGCTATTGACTCGGCGTCAGAGTCCCCTTCTACGGCCGCAAGTGCGTCTTTCTCCGACCTTCGTAAGCGTTGTGGCTGTGGTTGCTGCTTTATCTCCGTCTCTTCATAGTGGTGCTGATCGCCGCTGTCATCTCCGGTTAAGAACTGCGGTTGGTCAGCAGGCTGGGTAGCGGCGAGACCGCCTGATGTCACGTAGTGAAAAGTTTCTTGCTGAAAGTGATCGATGTGATTGAAGAAAAGGCCAAAGCTGTAAGATGATATCTGATATTAATAAAAAAGTCTGCTAGGTAAAAACCAAGGCTTTTCTAGTCTTGTTCCGAATATGCCTTTGAGGAGGTGGTTTGAGGGGGGAGAGAGGGAAACCAAGATAAATCCTTACGAGTTTGTTTCCTCTTCCTCTCGGAAGATGCGATCATAGATTTCCCGCTGTTTGAACTCCTCAATTTCCTTCTCGTATTTCCCAAAGTCGATACATTCTTTGTCAAGTTCTTTTGCCTTCTTCTTGTTATAAGAGTCGAAGATGGGTCGTTCCAACAACAATCCTAACCCCGGAGCCTTGGGGATGGCAATCCTGATAGGGCCGTAGCTGTCGGTGATGCGGTTAGGATCACACCCGCACCGGACAATAAGAGCAGCCATGGCCACCATTTTACGGATCTGGTGCATCATGAAACTCTGTCCGTGGACTTTCAAACTCAGCCATTCGCGTCCGTTAACATTGATTGGTTCCGGGTTAACAGTGAATGATTTGATTATTCGCTTCGCAGAAGGGTCCTTGTAGGTCTTATGGATAGTATAGTTGTAGAAATTATTTGTCCCGAGGTATTTGTTCAACGCCTCCTGCAACTGGGTAAGGCGGGTGGGATGAATCCGATAGGCGCGTTTGGCTTTCTGATAGGCAAACTTGATCGATTTAATGGTCTCACTTATGATGGCCTTCTGAGGAATGTCCGGGACTATAGGGTTATTTCCTGTGTTTTGAACGTCCTCTTCTGCAACACGTCCCTTTTCCTTGGCGGCTGTCTTGTCAGTCTCCATTGGTTGTTTTGCCTCCTCAATGAGTGACGTCTCCTCCTCATCAATATAGAGAGACCTTTGAATGAGCCTGCGCACTTCTCCCGGCAATCCCTCTAATATGGGCTGAATGTCTCTGCTAACTACTTCATCCCAAAAAGTTGCCACTTCAGCCTGTCTCTCTAGGAATCTAGTCATATCATCGGCTAGCTCGACAATCTTTCTTCCTAAGTATGTACTAGGATGGGGTGGTAGGAAGCAATGGCTCGGAATGAGGTATTCATATATACGGGAGTCGCACATCGTATAGCAGCTGAAACTCCTGTTCGTAACTTGGATGCCCCAGACGCGTATTTGTGAACTGAGTTTCTCATTGATTTTCTGGACCAAGTTTGGATCTTCAACGATCAGTTTTAATGACACGACATTTCCTGCGGCATGAACCCCCTTATCCGTGCGGGCGCACCGGACGAGTGAAGATTTCTTAGGGTCAGCGGCATTTGCCTTTGAGATCGCACCAGCTGCGACAAGTGCTGTAAAGAGGTCACCTTCGATTGTTCGCAGTGTCTCGCTTCTACTTTTCATTAGCAAGGAATGATCTCCAAGTGCAACACGGGTCAAGCGCACAATTGCATTCCATGGTAACTAGTCCCGGAGTATCCAAGCAACACAGCTGCCTTCTTTTTTGGACGCCTCTCTTCAGCAGCAATATCTTCTGTTGAGAACTGAGTAGCATAGATTGGAAAAGCCCCTTGTTCGGTTCTGCATCGTTTGACTTCTCGCCCATTTTCGTTTCTTGCTCTCTTATCTGTCAATTGTCGGCTTGCTCGGTTAGCATAGCTGCTTCAATTACAGGGAATACGAGCCTAGATCTACAACATACTAATATTCAACCCTTCCCAGATCTCGCTTCTTATTATTCGAACTGTTTCCTCTTCCTCTATCATCTTGCGACATGACTCCTCTGTAACGACTCTAGTCTCGATAATTTGATGGAATTCACGCGGGGAGGGAACAGTGACATTCGTCACAAACTGACTTCTGTCAATGGAAGGACAGAAATGCTGCGATTTTATAATCGGGGCGAGGCGAAGCCGTCTTAATGTCGAGATGACCTTGGCAGGCATGAATCTTATTAACCCTTTTTTTTGGAACATCATTTTCTATGGTATTTTATTAATATGTAGTCTACCTTCTAATATAATCGCCCACCGCCTTCCTAATGTCAACCAAAAACCCCGATTGGTTCAGTGATCGCCAATTACTAATAAGGATCTTCTTGGCAACTATTAATAAGCATACCTCATTAGGGTTTAGGGCTTATCAACCCTTCAAGTTCATTATAACAAAGCGTTTTTGTTGTTCAGAAAAGCATAGTTATTCAGTTCTCATTTTCTTCTCTGCTTCACCACTGTCGGAGAGAAGATGACGAACTTATCGCTTCGCCATCATCGAGCTCGCTCATAAGGAAGCTTCTCTGGCGCGTTTATGAGCCCTAATCTAAGTTTTAAGGGCTATTTTCAAACGTATTTCTCATTTGCCTCTTCACTTGGCTGTGTCTTACATGATAGGCACTTTAATCTGCAGCCATGGATCTTGCGATCACATTAGTTCGGAGCGTGGCGCGAGCATTCTATGAGACGCGTCATATTCTAGTGGTTGATGCACTCTTCATACACTCCGTGTATGATCCCTGGCTTAGAGAAGCTTCTTGAGCCCGTACCAGCTAATACGCTTTATAGACTTCATGCAGAGGATCTTGCTCATCTCCTAGGAATGCAGCAGAAGGACTTGCGGAAGCTCTGCGCCCGACTGCGGGATGATCGCCTCATCGCAGTGTATGGTCCATCTCTACGTCCAGCGCTTAGTTTTCTAGCGTCTAAACTAACAGAGATGTGCTATTCACAGTCATACGCGAAGTGAAATTCGCGATGGCTCCACTCGTCCTGTTAACCGTGATTACTATTATATTCCTCTGCACCCAGTCGTGGACGCGATCAAATACCGGGTCTCCCGGTTAACTTCCACAATCAAAGCCCAATATACGCCGAGCGAGGAAAGGAAGGAATATATCTGCTTGCGGTGTAATGCAGAGTGGACAGAACTAGATGTTTTGAGCCTCTATTCTGATGAGGGCTTCGAGTGCCAGCAGTGCGGTGCGATCCTTGAGAGGACGGAGGACGTCAAAGGTAACGAAGGAATCGATCGCACTGGACACGAAAAGAATAGCAAGCTTATGGCTCAACTTGATAATATATTGAAGCTATTAAAGCAAATTGACTCTGTTGAGATCCCACCAAATGATTTTGATACAGCTTGGGATCATAAGATTGATGTTATACGAAATCAACAAACTAACCCCACAAGACCCGCTCTTGCTGCGCCGTCAACGAAGCAAGCAGCCGTCAGAGGAAATACAAGAACTGACGCAACCGCGATCGAAGTCTCACTCACATCGTCCGCGGAGAAGAGCGCAGCGGAGCAGGTCGAAGAGGCCGCACGCAAGGCCGCCATCGAGAAGCAGAATGCGCTTCCAGTGTGGCATACGCACTCGACCGTTTCAACGACGGCTGGCAACGTCAACTACATCAAGACGGAAGTAGATTCCGACGTGAAATCAGAGCTTAAGGAGGAAGAGGAGGAGAAGCCGAATCTTGAGGCGCTAGACGATATAGCTGCTTACTACGCGGAGATGGCACGCGAGAAAGAGCTGGAATGGGAGGAAGAAGCCAGTAGTGCCGAAGAAGAGGAGGAGGAAGACGAAAATGATTGGGAATAAAACAATAAAATCAAAGGAGATACCCTTTTTATTTGATTAACTTTTCGTAGCGTAGGCAATCACAACAAAGTAAAAAAAAAAAGGACAACCGGGAAGGCTGTTTCCCTGCAGAGCATTAATATACCAATCCTCTTATCGTCATTGCTATCATATCATTATTCGCGTTATTACGTTATATGGTGATGAGCCTGTTAACATGACACTTCCAACCTTCATTAAAACATGGCTGACTTCACATGTATGTGACGGAAGCCTGTTATTGTTTCCCGGTAGCGATAGATTGGAAGCTGAAACTGCCCACTAGCATGAACTTGTATCTTCGGCATATCTTAGGTAGGTACGTATTATCTTGTAAAAATATCAGTATAATAAGACACAAGAAACGCATGGGTATACATATATGATACTTATAACAATGATAGAGGTATGCATTTTTTTTAAGCTATAGCGTATGGAAGTACCTTAAGGTACTCATTATAATTTCATAAGGGAAGTAGCCTAAACACAGGACAGTATAAGTTACGGTGATTAATTCATTTAACCCTTCCGATTCTACATATTTCCATATTGCTGGGAGATATGTACAACCTCTTCTTGGTGGTAATGCCTTCAATAGGCTTACTTCTATGGTAAAATGCTAGAAGCATAATATGTCTAACAGCACCTAAATAATATGTACGTTATTAGATGGGAAAGGAAATCTTGACTTCATTCTTCTTGATTATCTTGTTTCTACTCCTAGAAAGAAAAGAAAGAGAAGGAAGAGGAATTCCCTCCTGGGGGAAAGGAAGGGGTGAGCCGATCCTACCGAGAGCCTCAAGACTCCAACAGACAGTCTGATGGCCCTCGGCTAAACGGCTTCATTCCTAGCCATCAATACGGTTCTATTCTGCCATCTTACCTACATGTAAGTATTTCGATCTAAGTCTAGCCTACTGTTATCATAACACCTGTTCGCCTATCAAAATGGCGTTCAATTCGTGTCTATATTTTCAGCAATCCAGCTCGAGAGACCGACAAAAATATGCCCTGTAGTAATAATGAAAGGATGATCAAACGCCTGACTTGCCAAACCAATAGTGCACGAGCATAAAAGTGGGAAGTATGAACTTCAAACGTGCAACTATGAACGCCATTGTATGCAATGCAAATAAATGTGAAGGAATTTCTTCACAAATTCGCCGCTCGTGTCTAATTGACTTGCACCCGCCTGTAATGGAAGATGATAGATTACAGTTCACGGCGACCCCGCCATTCCAACTTCAGAGTCGCTGGCCATCATTGAGTTATCTTCCCATTCTTCTGGAGAAGGCAAATCAGACTCTGGAAACCAAGGGTTAGAGAACGGCATTGACATACGAAAGGGGAGCTTACCGGAGGCTAGCTCCTCAGGTAACTCAACAGACAGCTCATCTATAGCCGTAATAACAGCTACAGAGAAATTCAGCATATGATTCGAATGGGTTAATAAACTGCACCATTACCTGTCACCTGTTGAATAAATTCCAAGTCTTCCTCGTTTTCATCGTAGTATGTTTCCAGACAATGATTGATCACAGCATTAATTGTTTCCACAACCTTCGCCTCGACATTTTGGCCCGGTGTCATAAGGTAGGTCTTTCTTAGCTTATCAACACAAGCTTGGGTTAATTCCTTGGCAACCTTAGCGTAGTATAGTCGACATTCCTCTGTCATCTCTTCGTGCTCTTTAGTGAATAGAAGCTGGCGGAGGACCTCGAACGTCATATTCCTGACTGCCTTATCTAGATAAATAAGGAGGGTTGGGACCCAATCAGGGATGCGTTCGACAATATGAGATAGAAACCAAGATTCATCTCTTGAGATTCTGTCGTTTTGAATTGTCAAGAGGTTTGTGAAGAATGTAAGATGTTCTTTACCGCCGCTATTATCCACAGAATCTACTCCCTTCGCGACAAAATCGATGAGGGTAATAATTCGATCTTCGTCGGGACTCCGCCTACAAAAAACCAATGTGGCTTCAAGGAATGGAGCACAGAGCGCAGCTGGAGCAACCCTCAGCCCATCTTCCAGAACTTTACAGATAGGGTCGATCAGTCCTGCCTCTGGTTCCGCATCTAGAAATAGGCCCACCAGGTTTCTGCACGCTGGTGGATTGCTATGTTGCAGGAGAAGCTTCTTCAAAACAAGTAGTTCTTTCCCACGCCCAACAGGTCGAATAAAAGAATTTTCCATGCTCGTGAGAGAGTATCTGCCGTCGCGGAGTACTCGCGGTTCGTGATCCGAACCGGGCGGAAGAGCAAGATCAACATAGCGTATAAGAACGAAGAAAAACTCTAGGAGTTTTCTATGAGAGAAACGTCGGCCCCTTTCTATAAGCTTGTAGTAAGAGAGGTATTGTTTCTTCAATTTCTTAGTGTCATCGCGATCGAGCCAGACTATCTCTAGGCATTTAAGCAAGAATCCATGGTCTAGCAGTACACCAGCCTGATAGGTACCGAAATTTGCCAATATGCATAGGAAATCGAAATAATCATCCCAGGCTCGATTGGCAGTGTGCAAGATTGGCCATAAATCTTCTAATGAGGTCACAACGCTTTTAAATGAATCAGAAGACCGTATCTTCCATTTTTCTTTTTCGAGGTCACCTAAAGCCGGGCTATTGTGAAGCTCGTGTAGCCGAGCAAGAGCCGAAGCAATGATCTTCGTAGAGTGGCTCCTGACTGGACTATGAGGGCTTTTCAGAATCAGATTGCGAATTCCCGTGGGACGATCCGCTGTCCACTGGATGATCTTGAACGCTCCCTTCGGTGTATCAGTTATTGTTCTTGCCAGTTCAGAAATAATAGCGTCAAGTTCTACTAGCTCCCGTGTCCTGGACACAAGCTGATCCAATGTATCCAAGGCGATGAAAATAGCTGATTTTTCTAATTTTGAGCTACCTGGTGTTCCAGATTTCATGAGATCCCGAGCCCGACTCAGAAGATACCTAACAAAGAAAGCGTGGTATGGATCCAAAAGGCAGTATGTTCTTATGAAGAGTTCGTTCTCCATTGCTATATGATTCCCGAGAGCAACAGATAGAGGCACGCGGACCGGAATGTTGGGTTTAGTCGGCTTGTAGATAGATTTTGCGGCCTCCATGCTTGAAACTCGCTGGTAAAACAGCATGTATGCATTCCACACCTTGCTGAAGCGGGCCTGGCCGAGAGTCGGCCCATGGAACGGGTCATTTAGGCCCCCGAAGCAGTGCTCTGCAATCTTGGACGGATCGAATTTGCTGACGTCGGAGTCATTGAACTCAACCCAAGATGGGGTCGAGTCAGACGTCGGGCGTTCACGAATATAGGAATAGTAATGGCCAGACTCAGCAGTACCACTATGCACTAGCACCCCAACCAATTCAAACAAATCTGGGGCGACAGAGCCATTCGGATTTGATAGGTACTCAGCTTTGTACGGGGTCATATCGATACGCTCCGGAAATTGGAACTCGTCATTGATTTTACTTCGCATCATTGTGACCATGTCAAAATCGAACCGCTTTAGATGGAAAATGAGGTTGTCAGGAAGATCTTTAAGACAAGCTCTATGTTTTTAGTCAGTCCAACGTTTTTTTAAGATAATAGGTTCATGGACCTGCCTTTTGACTGCATCAACATGGCGCCCACACGAAGTACATGAGTATTTGTTGTCTGTAATCGTGGTTAGTTGGAAAGGAACACTGGTCTGTGACATCATTTTCTCACCTCCTTGCATTATCTCTCCTTCCACATAGGCTCTAAGGCTATCTTCGAGGCTAGCTTTCCCCTTTATCTCGCACTGAATGGCTGAGAATGGTTCTAGCCGCTCTGAGATGTGGGGGCATTCCTTTGACTTTATCTGTTGGACCAACTGGCCCCCATAAAAGGATCGAAATCGTTTCTTGTCCTCTGCGTCAAGGATCTGGGCTTCCCACCGATCGAAAAGAAGATTATAAAATTCATCAACGTCCATCTGGATTGTCACGTCAATTGGCTCGTTATCGTAGGTCCTGATTGAATCAACTACTCCTTGAGGATCGACACTCTTCAACCAAGTTTCCTGCATATATGCAAAAATCTTCTTTGTCTCTTCGAGCAGCCTTTGGGAGGATTCGGGGTCAGCAACGTGAACCTGTAGTATGAACTCCCGGAAACCGATATTCATAAAAAGCTGTGTAAATAACGAGTTTAGATAGCAGGTATTAGATAAATTTCTGAGCCCCGCGTATCCCTCCGGTGACCGAATAGTTTTGGACCGCTCAAAGGACCAGTTTGGAGAATAGGTATAGTCTTTTGGATGAGATCGCTTATTAGAGCGAAGATAATAATCATTTGTCAAGGGGGTAATACCTTGTGGAATTATGTCCTCGAGAAGCTCGATAATCTTTGCGTAATTCCCTCTATACTTCGAAAGCAGAAGAAGGATATTGTAGAGTTCTTGGCGTGTCTGATTATGCATCACCGGGACCCGAGGATGTATAGGGACATCACAGGGCCCGGATAGATCCGGAAAGAGGTAATTATTGAAGAAATTCTCAATAAGGTCACTACATAAAGGCATCAGTGAGAACAGATGCCAATTAAACGGAAATAGAATAAGAGCTTCTTTTTTTTCTTTAGAAAAAGTAAAAGAAAATGAGTAGAAGAAAAAGGACTGGGAAATTTACGAGGCGTTGATGTGAGTATTAGTTAATTCGGCCAATTCCAAACATAATCTTAAGAGACGGGCGAAACCTAAAATAATATGATCGACGGGTTCCCTGCCAACAAACTAGTGATTTGAGATTAGCAGCATTATCACAGAAAACTTGCCATTAGAGGACAAACCTCTTCTGTTTCGTGACTGAGCATAATCTCGCTCCACCGAATGAGGTATTCTCCAAAGATGAGATCACTCGGTGATTTCTCGGCTACAGATCGGAAGACGCAAAGTGCGACTTCGAAAAACTCTTGAGATTGACCCGCATATTCCAGAGTTCGGGGAAATGTTTGAACAAAGGCCTCCCAGAAAGTGGCAAGCATATCGACAGTTGTGGGGTTATCAGATACCCTCAGCCCTTCAAGGTCGTCATTCGTAGCCTTTGCAGACTTCTTCGGCTTGGGAGAACCACAGACGACAGTAATGTTATCTGCTGCTTCCTTTCTGATAGGCTGTCGACTTTCTTCTAGCAACAAGGAGAAAATGACTGTATCAAATTGAATATGTTGCTTGATGAGCTCCCAAAAGTGATGGTCGTGTAACGAAGCTTCGATCAAAAGGGCAAGAGAATTGCATATCAATTTCTGAATACTAGTATCAGGAAGTTGTGCAGGCGTTAGGTTCCTCCCCAAGTTTATAAATTTTAGGAGCTGCTTGATGAGGTTCGTGGGATTGGCGAATTGGGTTGTGGAGCCAGATTTCACTAAAGTTGGTCAGTATCACGCTATGACAGAGATTTTTTATAGCAGCGTTACCCGAGAGAGCTAAGAGTAGGCATTCAACCAAACTACAGGCAAATATAAGTTTCAGGGGATTCATGGCCGATTCGCTAGTCATTTCTGGACGAGTTAAGGCGGCAACGAGCGTTCGAATGCTGTGGGAAATGAAGGCTTGGTTTGAGTGTGTCTAGTGGCGGTCAGTGAGGGGATGTGATATTGAAGACGGTGGACCTACTTCGAGTGACTCTTCCCTCAAACAAGCTGAGAGTGCCTTGACAGAGTATAATAACTTATACGGCTTTTCTACAGGAAATATTTCTCGTTCAGTGTTGCTCTCGGCTTTCACCAACTGCCTCACACGTTCTTGTGGGGGAAACACAACGAGAAAATCATATATCTGAACATGATGTTGTAAGCATCTCAGCCTGGGAAGGTCGTAAATTCACACACCTTGCGAGCAAGCTTATCTTCAAGCCCTAGCAAATCATAAAGATCATCAAAATGTTTCAGAACCTCTGAATCTACGAAGGTAAGAGACTGGCGTCTACCCGTAACCGAAACTTCTGACGCTTCTGGCGCTTTCCGAATAATCAATAGCCCTGATCGTAGCTTCAGTTCTCGCAATGTAAGATTAGGTGTGGCGAGCAGATCGATTCTTTGTCCACCATATATGGTAGTAAACTTAGAGAAGCTGGTCACACGCACGAGCCGATCTACCAATTCGGAAGCTGTAGATAAATCTCCTATCCGAAGCGTGCGCATTTTCGATTGTACTCCCCCATTAAAGCACTGGTATGGAATCTCAAGCGGATCACCTTTTCCTATTCGTTCGGGCAGATCTGGGGGCGGATCTTGAGGAGAGCTATATTGAGGACGAGTTCTGAGGCCTTGAAGCAGTTGCTGTAAGAATAGTAAAGACCGGCTGAACCTCAATTCTTCTGCTTGCATCTCACTTTCATCAGCCACAATGACCATTGATTCATCTTCACCACTGGTGGATCCATCACCAAAGGATTTCAACTTTGCAGCGGCTGATTGAACCTGCTCTACACAGCGATCTACCAAGGAGACATGAGTAGCCTCTGCCGCCGACCGCGGTGCTCTGCGGATCAAGCTATGGTCAAGGTAAATCTCAATGGCAAAACTTGTTGCCTTCGCCTCAATCGTGCCGGGAGGGGCGGTTAAGATAAAATGCCAGATCCGATCCATTCCAGGAATCGAGATGATCTCACTTTCTACAGCAACAGGTGGAGGATTAAAGCGGATCTCGTAATTGATAGCTTGTTCAGTGAACGCAAGAATTTCGAGCGAGAAGTCACTAGGCGACAATTCAGGAAGATATTCATGAATACATCTCTCTATGAACGGATTTCGTTTGCCACAGCGACCGGCCACTCTGCACAACATATCCCAGAGTGCAATTCTGCCCTGCTCTACGACATTTTTAGACGTGAAGATTTGTCTCCACAGCACATCACCCAGCTCTGGGGTGATAGTATCCAGAACTTTATCGATGATACGATTTAGAAGCTGGATCCGAGATAGCAGGCCATTTTTGGAGAAAGCATCTCCGAAGTTTGACTGATTCGTGTTTAGAGTATGAGCAAGCTCTGTGATAACCAAACGTGTTAGATCAAAGTCTAAGGCGAGCTTTCTAATTTCATGTAGATCGAACACAGGCAGAAGGGCGCTTAGTGCCTGGATGCTGCCGACAGCAAACTGGTTCATTTCTGCAATATCCTGGATACAACGTTCATATACATCCATCTTGTCCGTCTCACTCATTCCGAGACCGAGGAAGGAGCTCAACTGCGTGCTTGCGAATTTCTGCAAAGCCGTCTTATGTTCAACAGCAAATTCCTCGAACGCTGTAGATTCACGGATCAAGCGAACGCAGAGACGAAGAGGGATAGAATCCACATGCAATATATCCAAGGGTTCGTGCCGATTCCTCTCTCCATGTTTCTCGCGCACACTGAGAAAAAGCTGCTCACAAAACTCTATCATCCTCGCATCGAAGCGGTTCAAGGGGAGCTCAAGAAGCTTGGAACAGAGATAAAGTAAGGAGGTCGAGGAAGAGGGATGCATGGCGAAGGTCCGAGTGAGCATGCTGAGGACTTCGACGACCATCCGTTGATCTGGGCTGTCGGTCACAGTCTTCCAAATTGTATCCGTGTCAGAATCGGTATATGTCGACGTTACCACAAGGAAACCAACAATATTGCCGCTTCGACTGATAAGCTGCGGATGAGAATCCACACCCACTATATACTCGACGATCTTATTTCCTCGAAGGAACTGCACAAGATACTTAATTATAGGGTATTCGATTCCCGCGGGATTTCCCTGTATATGCTGCCGCCAAATGCTCACAAGATCGGTTTGCATTGTTTCCATACCGTAGACTCTCAGTTCCATCCGGCCATCCATAATATGCCTTTTTAAGACACCGAATTTCCAGCCGTATTGGATTATTTGTGGATTCTCATCCGCCTTTGCATCCTCTGGAAGCTGCACAGACAAATCCCGGGCAATCCGTAGAGCGAAGCTGGAATCCAAGAGTGCAAGAGCGTGATAGGTAACCCCAACGTAACGGAGGATCGATTCGCTTATATCGCTTGTAACCCAGGGCGACTTTTTGGATACATGCACTTGGTACTTTTCATCCACCACTCTGAAAAGAGTATAAGCTGCTTTTATCGTACGTGTGAGAACCTGTGAGTCCAAGAATCCATCTTCAGCGCCATATTTTCCTCGCTCGTACCCAGATTCAACCATATTGTTGACAACGTTCAAGATGCCGACTAGCATTGTCGATAATTGAGGCCACCGGGGAAGCAAGTCCAGTGCCCATGTGACAAAGTCCGTCAGCCGCTGCATGGCATTTATGGGAGGAGAGGCAATATGATCGTTGACCCCGGTAACCAGATTCGCGAGCTCGGTGCTGTTCAATCTTTCCATGGCACGAAAGAAAGGGATATTAGATATTTGTAGGATCCATCCCAGAGACGAGAGATAGGTCCTGGACATCATTTCTGGCAGCTGGGCATCGGTCTCCTGGGCAAATTGGCTCAGCGTGAGGGTGTCCAGCTCGATCAAGTGAAGGGCAAGTTGGGCAAAATCAAGGAAGAACTCTTCCAGACAACACCATACGCCATCTCCCTCGTTCGGTTGAAATTCTACCCTGTTCCGACAGTCAGCATTGCTCACAGGGAGCTCTTCTGGGTCCTCATACACGCGACGCAATAAACCTTCTACAATGGTCGGCAACTCCTCCCAGAATTCTCGGTCGTCAATGAAAGTTTCGTAGCAGATCTGGCCCAAGTTATTCGTACAAATGTCGAACCAGCTCTTGACAGCGACGAACACCGCCACGTCATGGGGATGTCCTAGTTTCAAACGCATCAACTTCGGAGCTTTGAGAATTTCAGTAAGATGAAAGAAGCCTCTCACCCTTCTCAATCACATTGACAATCTCCTCCAACGATTCCCGCAAATCCAGATCCCCTCTAAATTTTGGGAACTCGTCTTTTAGAGACAACTGTTCATGCAATTGGACAATCTCCGTCGATCTGTGGTCCCGGAGAGCGTCCCCCAGAGGTCTCCAATTGGAAGCGTGTGGATCTTGATCCATGTCCTCCACCTCTGCAACCTCTATCTCCAGGCTATGTGCGGGTGACGACGAAATGGAAATCGGGGCGGACGACTGTGCCCCAGCCTCGGTCGACGTTCCAGAATGAAGCGGCGGAGCAGTTTCAGGAGGCGCATCTCCGTCAGGAAGCGGCTCACCCCCCATCCCTCCAGGGCTACTCATCGGATCTGCGAGCGGAGGAGATTTCATGTTGATAGTCACTCTACTAGCCGGGCGTAGGGAAGTGAGCGCTTCGTCGTTGGCGTCGGAAGAGGGCTCCGCTGGCTGTTTGGGCGGTAAATCACGAGGGGAACTGTCAGTCGACATAGCCTCACGCGAACCGCTACCGCTGTCGAGACGGGGGCGCTTTCGAGTAGCCTGAGGATCAGTCTCCTCCATGGACTCGCCGTAAGAACGCGTAGGTTCTAATAATGCAGCACCAGGAAGAGAGTTGGAGCTTTCTAGCGGGGTACCGGCCATGACATTTTTCCTTGCCCCACTCTGAGGGTGAACGAAACAGCCTGAAGAAAACGCCCCGCCCTACCACGATCCCAGGTGGGAGGTGATGGCAAATATGTTGTTTAGGTGGGCTCGTGCAAAAAGAGGCTGCCTGCGGTTCGTTGGGTTGCGGAGTCAGTGGTAGTGAGAAGGCAAGGTATACTAATTATTATTACCTATCTGTACTTTCGTTGTGTTCGTACCATACACAAATGTACTAATAGGCAGCTGCAGGGTGTGTTGCAGGAGAATCTTAGGTGCGTAATGACATCGTAGACTGAGCACAGACAAGACCAACTAGCTGCCACTACCACTATGGGCGGCAATGGGGAGACCAAACCGCCGCACACTTTTTAGTCAGGAGCAAGTGAGGGAGCCAGGGAGATATGATATCGGGAGCTCACACTTTAGACGAGGCTGTGTGTACCTTATGATATGTATGATAGCAAGACGCGTACAGGATTAGTATTGGGGAGACACTAGCAGGTTAGAAGTTAGATTGTTATGTCATAAGTGAGCTTCTCAAGCGGTCAGTCCGTTGGAAATTCGAATGGGTGGGGTAGACCAGTGTGAGCGTGTGCAACTATGATGATATAAACCATGAACCGCGTCCGTTGATGTATTATTATTTATTATGATGAATAATCATGATTTTGTTGTTATTGATGACATGGGGTTTCAATATAGAATATCTTTAATTAAAATGAGGTCCCTTAATAATAATGCACTCTTTTTTTTTTATTACTCTGGAGTTGGAGCTGCAATCCAGAGGGGACGAAATATAAACCCTTCTGGGGGAAAGCTCACCACCAGATAATAATATATTAGGTAACTACCCCGTAAGTACGTACCGAAAGTTGGCTCCAAGCTGCCCCTGAGAAGAACTCAGTGAAGCACTGGGTTAGAGCCGGGCACTACCTAGTATTTATTACGAATCGTACGATCAGGTAGCTAGCTATTCTACAAAGTGAATAATAATACATTCCAGTACGCCACAAATGCAACCCCATTATTATACATATGATAATAACTTACTTTTCAAACCAAACGTCACCCATGATGTCAATGTCAATGCCACTTATGTACATGCATAGTTATTCACAGGTGCCCATTTATTGGGGCTGCTAGCCGAATCATGCAGTGTGAGAACTAACTTGAGAAGCTCTGTTGCCTATTACCGAACTTCAGTACACATGAGTATGTTATAGGAATTTTGACTGTCTATAGCCTCCCATCATCAGCGACGAAACCGACATTCTCAAGGGTACTTCTAGAAGTTCCATCATTGTCGCACTATATAATAATAAATACGAACTATAAATAACGGCCGGAATGTGATGAAACCTGGTATGTACCTACTATGTACCTCGGATCATTTTATTTCGGGAGATACTTATCGATGATTCGCTCCTCCACCAAGCACAGACTCGGGTGTAACTATGATATGTACTGTATATACATACTCATATAGGTACATGTATATACATGTAACCTACCCAAGGAAGTACCCGTATCAACACATTATTCTCGGTACACTACTGGTATTACATACTACCACTATCACTCTACTGCAGTAACAGCATACCTGTGACCAGAGTAAAAAAGTGCGTCGGCAACAACTATGCTCAATTTCTACCTCGCCAGCCTTCAAAAAACACAAAATCAAACAATCCAGCGCTTCTTTAGATCATTTTCAAGTCTTGATATTTAAGTAAAAGAGCACGGCGGTATTATATTAATCCTAGATGGTGATATTATTCAGGCCCCTATGCGGACCGCATCCTAAATATGCTTAGTTTGGCTGAAACTTCAATTTTTTTGGTCTAAGAAGGGCTCCCAAATCCATGAAGACAGATTTTGTAAGTTGCTTCAACCCCATTTTAGGCCTCCGGGGATTATGGCTCGGTGAAACTAAAATTAATGAACGAACCGCCAGGAAGATCCTTCCGCCGAGCTGGCAGCCCGGGAGCAATGTCTTGTGTTACCCCGGATCCCATTCTTGCTCGAAGCACTGCAATTTGACCGCTATTTTGTGCACCCTGCATACCATTACCTGCCTCTATACTAACTCTCACACCAGTACTGGCGCTAGAAAAAAACCGTGGCGCAGTAAGCTGGTGTCTCTGTATTGCTCTGCCCACTAGTAGTATTGTGTGCCTTGTGAATGCTTGAGCGAATGGTCGTTGTCATAAGTTGTTAAATTGCCTTTGATGATTCATGAGAAGAATTCTAGGGTAGAGTACGAATAGTTGATCCCCTTGGAAGGCGTCTTCCTCTAACAATCTCAAGATCCTCTATCTCTAGCCAAGAATCCCCCGAAGGCTCTTCTTCTGGAGAAGCACCTAGCGATGATAGAGGTAGCGTCCCTTTGATGAGATTGTTGAGAGTTGCTGTAGGCCTTCTCTGTCCCTTATAGGTCTGAGGGTTCAAATCTTGGTGAGATTTTCAGTGCGTCCGCGATGAATAGGAAGAGCTGCCTTCCTTATCATGGTTGGGTGACTGTGATGAGGCTTTTCAGCAGCAGGCTCCCAGCCGTTTTCGGTGAGGATCAGCCTTGGATTCAGTGATCCGCGAGCTCGCATTTAGGCGCCGCTGCTTATTATCATAGAAGCTTGAGTGTCTAAAGGTTTCGCAGCTAAAGGCCCACGCTTTCTGAATTGTGGCTGCTGCACCTTTATACATACTTAGTGTTCTTTATATCGGCCATAGAGATGAAAACCATATCCACCTATCTAATCTTCATCGTAGGAAGGCTGCCTCGGATCTCCCGCGTACTGGATCTTGCTGGAAGGCGGTTGTAGGCCCATTGTTCACGGAATATATCATACCAGACCTCGATGCTTCTTGCACAGCTCGCTGATTAACGGTCATATGACCATCCTAGAGTGTGATGCTTGTGTCGTAAAGGAAATGAGGTCTTCAAACGAAATCCAATCGTCTACTATTTCCCCTTTAGATCCGTGACGAGTGCACAACTTCAAGTTCTTCACTCTTCCATTTTTGAAGTATTCAAATTCGCTGACATTTAGTACGCCAAGTCTGAATAACTTGGAAAGAATACATGTTGTTATAATCGAGGAGGTCAAAACTGCTAGAGAGCCTAAGGGGAGTCCGTATAATCTGAGTTTTCAAAGAAACTATGGACACGAAAGGAAAACCAAACAAAGAATATAACAGGAAGAAAATGAAGAAACCTGTCGGCAAAACTAGAAGGCGGTCAGAGCTATATTTAGCTTATGCAAAAATCGGTGAAACGCTTGGCAAAGGAACTAATCATAACATTTTTGCCAATTTTTCTTCACAGATTCACAAGATCCCCATTAATTTGTCATGATATTTAATTTCTTATTATTAAATCTATTTTACGCCCGATTCGGATCCCTTTTGGGCCCATGCAGGCAGCGCACTCTCTAGCTAGGCAGCTATGGGAGAAGCCTCATCATCAGTTCCCCTGTATTCCAGCGACTCAAGCGGTCGCCACCCACTCCGGTCCTCCTCAGTTATCTCCTTGGCGCACCTGAATTGAGGGAG